>JANSTU010041736.1:0-10880 GCA_027564075.1 Bolitophila hybrida | reverse complement strand
GAGTGAATACCGAATTCCCGCAACTTTCTTACTAAAAAGCTATGACGCAATCTATCAAAAGCTTTACGAATATCGGTCCAACTGTGCACCAGACTCAAACACATTAATAGAGCGATTCGTAAACTCCACTAAATTCGTGGATGTAGAGATGGTGATATAGTTCTTCTCATTCTTTCCGTTAATACATCGAAGACCATGTGTTCAAACAACTTTGCAATAGGTGGGAGTATCGCCACACCACGATAGTTGGAAACATCGCTCCTAGATCCAGATTTATAAATCGGATTGGAAAAATTCAAGTGGGGCATTAAAACTCGTTCAAATTATTTAAAAAAAAGGCATTTCTTGATATATTTACTACTACTAAGACAGCGTTTTGGGTCCTTTGCTCTACCTATTCTTTACTTCAGATTTACCAACAAACACACACACAAAAACTGCAACATTTGCTGATGATACTGCAATTTTTGCTACACACAGAAGTCATAAAGACGATGTATCAATGCATGCGACATGTCTTGCTTCTGTCGAAAAATACGATCCTGAAACTGATCTGTGGACAATAGCTCCCCCTTCGAGGCTGTGGTCTGTGGTCGAGTTCAATGGAAAATTGTTCGCCGTCGTAGCTCAACGGAGGTGTTTGTGATTGGACCAAACTTGACCACGGCACGAGCGAATGTATGCTATCAATGCATTTTCAGGAACGTTTTTCCTGAACACAATGGAAAACCTGGATTAGAACACAAACGAGTGAACCACATTTGTTGCTCAGAAAACTGACGTTGATCAAATTATCGAAGATCTCGAATTGTTAGCATTGACAAATGCAAAGAACGCCGAACTCAAGGAACTTCTGCCGGGTCCGGCTCAGATTCTCGAACGTTCAGATGCTCGAAAATAAACTATGTAAAAAAATTAAAATCAGTTTGGCTTTTTAAAACACAACACAAGTTATCATACGTTATTCTCGTAAAAAAACGTTCAAGCATATGACCTGCTTCCCTTCTGCCGGCGACAACAAACGGCAAAGATCAGCAGAATGGAAATAATGGACATCACGACGATGATGTATTCTTTTAAGATCACCACAAGTACGTCGAACAATGATTTGAGTGTTCAGGAGAAGTAGCTGGGAAACATTTTGAAGCAAAAATTATCTTCAAATGCTACAGCTGCACAGGTAGCAGAAGGTTGTTAATAACAATGTATTTAGAGATATTATTCGACGGCATTTAGCGTATAAGCAAAAAAAATTTATACATATAATGACAAATAAAAATCAATGCAAAAAAGGTTTATGTTCAATAACCAAAAAAGCGAAAATGTTCAAACAAATTCTCAGAGAATCATTTTCGACGAATGCACGTTTCTTCTAAAAAATGGCCCAGAAATACGACCTAGGAGTTTGTAACACGAGTTTCTAAATTTACCTATAAATATATATTATATTATATAGTCATTAGTCATATATATATATATATATATAAAATATAATCGTTGTCTAACACAAGTAATTTAAATGGGGCGTAACTAGGGTCATAAGTTCGTGCATGAATAAAGCTTCACCAAAAGCCGCTCTAAATCCAAATTTAGAATTCCGTAAACTTTGAACTTGTTTATTTATTCAAAGCACACAGCACACAATTTCAATATTATATACTCGCTATACAAACAGCTGGAGCGAGAGCATTCATTATTTGTGAGTGTATGAATTACCTGTGTATATTTAAAAGACATATATCGATAAGCAAAAACAAACAAATATATGTATAGGTGTCATATATTTACCTATGTATTTGACATATTAATCATATCTATATAATATATATTTGGGAATTCGAGAATATTTGTAATATTTGTTTGAAGCTAATAAATTTAATATGCCTCGTATTTCTAATCATCATTGGAAGATACGTACGGCTGAATTGCACTTTATGGGTCGCGAAGGCATCACATTTTCTCACTGACCATTTTGTAGTACTACGTCTTCGGGGCTAAAACCTCTATCATCCTTTTAAGGGGGTTTTAAGTTTGCATAAAACTTTTTTATTTGATGTAATTTTAAATAATAAATGATTTTTTTTTAAAAGTACATCATTAAATTTCACTCTTATTACTCCAAAAAAGGAGTTTTTTTTGGACTACCTTTAAGGGAATTTGTATGGAACTAAGACTAAACTAAATAATTAAAAAAAAACTTTGTGTTAGGGGTTTTAGCCCCAAAAACGTAGTACTACAAAATTATCAAGGACAACATTTGAACATTTTGTAGTTTTTTTTTATCAAGCCATAAAGTGCAATTTTGCCGAAACGTACTATAAATTGAAAATGGCTTTTTAAGAAGAATAGTACACTTAAAAAAACTCAAATATATGAAATATTATAAAAAAATTCTGTGAATACAAACTACATTACATCAAAATAAATGTGCGCTTAAAAGCTTATAACGCTTCCCCAAAAAAATATCGGTAAAGCTCCATACATTTGTGCACATGATTTTATACGTACCATATGCCGCCAGCTTTTATATGTATAGCATTCCCATAGGGCTATAAACATAAACTGCACAAATACACAGATATACTGACACATCAAACATATATTATATCTCTCTAGAGCCCACACAGAGAACACGCGGAAAATGTAATGTGTATTTAATATATCAATATTGTGTAAGGATATTATGCTTCACTGCGAGCGCACTCCATTCATAAATAAAGATTGTTCATCCTAACCAATTCCGTATTTTCTTTTCTTATGTTCAATATTCTTGAATATTTATTTTTCAGAATTTGATGGCAAATGTGAATTTCGCTTAAATTCACATGTCCGTCCATACTAATCCATAATTCTATACATTAAATACATTGAATATACTCCGTGTACAAATTGTATATTAAGCAGTCCAATAAATAGCTACTGATGGTTGACCCAGATTGTGGTTAGTGGAAATAGATTATTTCATGTATGTATGTGTGTGTGTGTGTGTGTGCGATGCAATCCCGTATATGCCACACGTTTGTGTCTGGCTGCCCGAGTTGTGGGAATCCCGAGTGGTTTATTGTTGTTCACCCACAATGATGTACTATATATAATTTCTGTATAAAAACCATGAAAAAATCCTCCATGTGAGCACAATGCAATCGTACTACATTTTATATATACTATATATACATATTGGATGTCATTATTGTAGAGTGCACGCATTAGAGTGCTGTCGATAAAGTGCTGAGTTTTACAATAAACTCGCGTATTTGTGTTGTATAGAGTAGTTCAACTTGTACAAACACAAAATAAATATACGTAGAACGTAATAAGTCCTATATCTAATCAGTAATCTCGCTGTTGATTGGATTCACTTCACAAAACAAGTGCGCTGAAGCAGAATTTCGTTTTTGTATGGATTTTATTTATACTTTGATAATTTGAATAATTTCTTTTATACAGCAAATGAAAGAAGACTTGAGAGAACGACGAAATTCAATAAAATCTCCTATATCATAAACTGGGATAAACCGACAAAATCTTGGCGGCAACAATTTTATTACTCTGAAATAAATTTGTCCTAGAAAAAGCTGTGCCAAATAAAAAAAAATATAAAAATATAAAAAAAATTACACATTACATTTGCATTTGTTGAATTTGTTTTTTTTTATTTAATTTAATTATTTTTGGTTTATAATAATTTTTATTAATTTCACGAAGTTTGCCGAATTTTTACCGAACTAGACCGAAGAAATGACACTTTCCGTAACACATTTTACATATATAGGTTCCCCGACAAAATCATTTGCAATGATACAAATATTGGTATTATTTTATTGTTTTTGACCCAATATGCCTTGTGACAAACATTTTGTGATGGATTCGTCCCGGGAAACCCCTGAGTCATGGAGCCATAATTCAGTATCACACTAAAAAACACCTAACCCGGCAATAAAATATAAACAATAAAAAACAAATCATTCAAAATCCAGCTTTACTGATAATGCATTTGTCTATTTTATTATTATAATTCTTTTGGCAATTGCGAGAATTTCACAAATTTTCTCAATATTTTAATAATCAAATTTTTGCGGTAGAATCGAGAATACGTTAGTATACATCATTGGATCTATTAAAAGCTTATATTGCTGGTGTATATATTATCAATAATATAAATTTTTCCATATTTTCCGCCAATCGAAACATCGGAATCAATCGGAATCAAAAGAGCACGATGAGAACGATGTTCCGCATTGAATAATAAATAAGACTATTTTACGTTTATATGTCTCGTAGACATGAGACAAATTGACGTACGACAAACGCTTAAGAGTATAGATTCAAATTGCCGGAATAATAGAAATATATAGAATATATGTATATTCGACGCAAAGAAAATGAAATATTTAAAGGAACACTGCGCACATTGCGTACGTAATCTTATGTTAATAGTATATACATACTTATATACATGAAATATGCTATACTCGTATATTGTGTTCTTTAAGGAGCACGCAAAAGTCAATGTCGAGAACATGTGAATTAATAACAAGCAGCTTGCGTAATCTTCTCATCTGCACCATTACACAATAGCTGTATAGAGGCTGCAAAAGAATTCAAGATTGAGTTATGCGAATTCTTAATTTTAAATTAAATAAGACTTATTTTTTATATAACATAAATTAATGCTTTTTAAAATAGCTAGAAAATTAAATGTTCAAAAAATATAATTAAGTCCATCTATTCTCCGGGAGTAGGTGGGAAGACGCGATTGTGTACTGTCAAATTAGTTTATACAGTCACATTCGGGTGTACATTTTAGCACGGTGGCGGAAGAACTTCTCTAGGAGGTCAAGGAAGCGTGCATGGTCCCAGTTAGTGTGGACTACCGATAAAAACCGCTTATTAGAAAGCGGAAAGGTAGCAGCCCTACCTCCAAACTAGGCAGCAATAGACTAATAACGTGTTCTGCCAAATAAATCTTTATTAACGAATCATCAACTACTCGGATCATGAACGAGATGAGACGGTAAAAGCTGCACGTTCTTGGACTGAGCGAGACTCGTCTGAATGGCTCTGGTGTGCTTACCGAGTCAGACGGATACGTTATCTTGTTCTCCGTTAGAGCAGCCCATGAAACAACACGCCGAGAGGGTGTTGCGATCGCTCTATCTCGACAAGCCAAAGCTAGTTTGATTTCCTGGACTCCTGTTTCGGGGAGGATCATAACTGCTAGGCTGAGAACGAAGATACGTAACGTCACGCTTGTCCAATGCTACGCGCCTACCGAGCCTTCGGACCTCACGTCAAAACAAGAGTTCTATGAAGAACTCTTGGCAACCCTCGCCGTCATTCCCCGCGCTGACATTATTGTCACTCTTGGCGATTTTAACGCCAAGATAGGTTCGGACAATGAAGAGGACCCATGTTATGGAAAGCATGGTCTGGGGGAAATAAATGAAAACGCAACGTAGCTGTACACCACTCAAAAATGGTAAATCGCTGGTACATTATTGCCTTATAAGACCTGCTACAAAGTATCATGGATCGGATCATGACTTCGAGGCGAAGAACCAAAACGACCACTTCGCCATCACCACCTTATTGTGGCCAATCGATTGCTACACTCCTGCTAGGCTAAAAATCCATGAAAAACTGTTCTGCAGAGATCTACAACACCACCTACTACTTTTTGGAAGGTGGGACAGTATTTGTAACGCGTTCCGCAGCAGTGGGGAGGAAGTCGTCGGTGCACGGCTCAGCAGACGGGAACGCTGACTTTCGGACGAGTCCTGGCGTCTCATTATTGACCGTCGGCACCTCAAAGTCAGCTTGTTAGGCGCCATAAGGCTCAGCCGCCAAAAACAAGATCTCAGTGATCAATACACTGTGGTACACCGTCTCGTAAAAAGAAGCGTAAGATGCGACAAGAGGAGACAGGTCAGCAGGCTGGCTGATGCAGCAGCACGCAAGGCTGGGGCGACATGGGTAGCTCTACAGGATAACAAAAGAGCTCACAAACGCACATAAAACACGAGGCATCCTGTTAAGGATGCCTGCCGTAACCCATTATCAATGGATAGTGAACAGCTGAAGAAATGAAAAGAGCACTTTGAACATAGGAATAATTGTTTAGCTGCCCAAGAAAGGTGACTTGGGCAGCTGCTATAACTTGACAAAGGTTATTTTAGAGAGTTCTATGTCGACAGAACCCTGCGGCACCAATAAGCAGAGGCTTCCGAACAGGGTATTAATGCATCGACCACATAAATATATAGAACAATTAACAGAGTTGAGATCCCCGGTGTACGCAATGTTCGTCGACTTCGAAAACGCTTTTGACCGCGCCAGTGTCTTTTTTTCTAGCCATTTTTAATCTTCTTCTGGTAATCCTGCTATATATTTCCAAGTTCATTCATTCATTAATATCAGATGCTACCTGCCGAGATGACTTTAATTTATTAGTTTCCACCATTCTTACTATAACTGCATCCGTACGCACAACTATTTTTCAAGCTTCATTTTACAAATGATCCTTTCAATAATTTGTCACAATTTTTACTTATTTTTCAACTACGTGAAAACAGCACTAAAGCTTTGCCACCAAAGACTATCGCTATTTGCTACATTCACTACGTCCAGAACAACTTTTTCTAAAGATTAAATTATGGATGGCATTTTATTACAAAATAATGTTTCTGTTACTTCAGAAAAAAAGGATAATCTAGAAAATTATAATTTTATTAATTTATAATAATTGCTTATGGCATCAACGTTTCGCTACTGGCTCTTCACTTTCTTAATCTTGGCGATTGGATGCTCGAGTTTCATACGCTCTGCGTTAGTTAGCTGCTTCTCCAAATTTTCATCGTAATCGAAGTGAAACGATTTAAATACCATGAACGCTATAAAACTGATGAGCGACAGCACCGTAATATATTCGGCTCGATTCCTGTGGGCATCATGTAAATAGAACATAAATATCAGTTAGAAATGGCACAACTTACTCAAAGGCTGTTCCGCAGACGGTATACCAATAGCTGCCCTCACTGGGTGGCGCCTGGTTGGGTAGACAATGAAAATCATAGTATTTCTCATCGTAATCGGTGACGCACAAGTACTTTCGCTTTTGAAGTGTCTAAAAATAAATATTCATATACAAATCGATTCCGTAAATAAAAGTAATAGTAGTAAGTACCTTTAATACCGTTTCCACGGGTACCATTTCATCACAATTTCCTATTTTTTCATGTACTCCGATCGAGATCATATCTTCGGGATTCAAAAATACGGCCGTCAACAAATTGATGAGGTAGTGCATGCACAGGTGGCCGATCAGGACTTTTGAAATAAAATTCAGTCTGAAGTATGAATGAAGTATTATAATTATATAATCGTCTATCTTGTAAACCATTTATTTACTTTTTTGGTTTGCTGTAGCGGTTGCTTTTCCGATCGTATTTCCAGACAATTGCGACAAACGTAAACAAAATAGTGATCGAGGTAACTTCGGACGGAACACCATAGAAATCATGAAGCGGATGATACAGTGGAATGAATAGCAAACATCCACCTGGCATGCCAAGCAAAGCGGCTGCAACAATTGAGCCCAGTTCGGATTTACTGTCATTTAAATAACATACAGATAAAAATAAAATAATTGTGTGTAAAATCTTACATGGTTCCTCGTTCCCATTTGTCTAGTTGACGCCTGTCTAGTAAATTACGAGTGGTGTGAAAGAAAAACTGAAAACTGGCAGCGAAGCACGAGTGGAAATAATATGAGTTCCATGGTACCCAATAATGGCGATCAGCTATTTATTTTATTTGATTAGTAAAAATTTAAAATTATACTCTATTTAAAATATATTACCAATATTTGGATCGGTGTCATGCCACACCCAATGCAGGTACTTGATGCCAATAATATCGTAAGGCATGTCGATCAAGACTACCATCAGTCCAACGGCCAGATGCTCAGCTACAGACCACTTGAGTTTCAGCTTGGACATAGCCCATGAAGAATGATAATAGAAAACAGTATCTATATACCAAATGCATCGATTTGACTGGAACTAATTAATATGCTATTTTAAAATATACATACATAAAAATACAATGTACAGAGGAAGACGGCGCTCAGCAAAAGTAATGATTCCTTGTGCGTGCCAGAAGTTATCAATGTGAGGAAAGAAGTATGCCATAAACTCCACCGTAAATCCGTGGAAAATTGTAGCGATTACTAGGAATGGCCATCGGCCACCCTGTTTATAGGCTGTGCAAACATACAAACAAATAAATACAATGAGTTATTATCAAGATATTCAAACTTTTACCATGTATGAATATTAACACTGCTCCGATGAGAAAGTCGGCTTCGCAAAAGATGTAGCTCTTGTGCGCCCGCCACATATCCACCGGATCAAAATAAGCTACCAGCCAATCTTGGAACTAAAATGATTATAAATTGAAACATATATAAAAAAAACAATATAACGTAATTTTGAGTACCCCGTCATATTTCATATCGGCGACTTCCACACCGAAGCCGGTGATATTCAGGTGCTCGGCCATTTGTACACAATATTGCAATTCAAATAAATAACACTTTTTTAAACAAAAAGTTCAGATTAACAATGCTTTCTGAACCGGCATCGAAACTGACTAGAGACTACAATTGTTTCTACATTGTCTGGCCCAATCACATTTCCACTTCAGTTCAAAGGTGATAAGATAAGATTAAATTTGGCTAGTAAATCAGCGCGAGCTTGAACTTGAAACGTATTCGCGGTTAAATAAATAAAATGTAAAAAAAAATAAATAAATATTTTTTGTTTTTTTTTTTAGATATATTTAATAATAAAAAAATATATACATAGTACATTCATATAATAACAATTTGTTTAAAATATTTTATTTTTATTGTTTATTTTAATTTCATATTTTCTAAACATTTTTCTTATCTCTTGTCCACTTCGTTCGTCAACATAGATTATTTTGACAGCTGACACCTAACATCACTACTCTACACTCTACAGTATCATCAGTTCATCACTTATCACTATAGTAAATTGGCGCATATTTTGAAATGCAAAAAATAATTTATATTGATGAAATAATAAATTGATATTTTTTCAATATAGGATTTTATAATGGTAATTATTTAAAGACAAATTAGATTATTGTGAATAATTTAAGTGTTCACTAACACATATACATTATATAGTCGATACACAGTTACACACACATACACAGTGAATTGGAAAATTGGAATATAAAATAGACAGATCGGATTACAACTGAGCACGGACGTTTTTGAATTACGATTACTAAAAAAATTCAATTTCAGACATAACCAAAAAAATCACGAACCCCGAACCAAAGGTAAAGACTGAAAAGGGCGCTTCCAGGGCACTATAGGCAGTATTACTCATCACTCATTACTCATCACACAAATTACTATTTATCTCGCAAACATTATTCAGCTGAATGATTTTCAATCAGGCTTTTGAAATGGACACAGTACAATTTAGCTAACATGTAACAGAGATGATATTCTAAGAACCTTATAGATAAAAAGTTAAATGTTAATAAGTTTCAATAAGTAAATTTAAATGAGTATGTTATCTTTGAATGGGCTCTACTATACTTTAATTAATTTTTCGTTTACGTAAGTATGTCAATTTTGTCAGTTTTTGGGATGTCCCTGAAAAACTTATATTAAATATTGCATGTGCGTCTTCATTAAAAAGACTTTGTCCACTTTTTGTGCTAACTACATCTGCCCAGTTCCATCTTAGAATACTAAGATGGAACTGGGCAGATCTCAAAGAACAAGCTAAATACGTATACGGATTTATTTATTACCATAAGAAACCCGTTCTTCCAAATGGGTCCTATTTTTATACCTCGTTTAATTAGAGATAATTCATCAATGTATTTATTTTCTAGTCAAAGAAACAGTATTGCATAACTCTTAAGTTTATTAATAACTACTCTCAATTTCGACACTTGCATTTCGCCGTTATTCGTGACAGTTTTTTTATTGCCATTTTATTTTATTTAAACATACAATTTGTATAATATTATGTATAAGCAGAGTCTCGGCCTTGTCTTGTGTTTTGTAAAAAAAATAATAATAAAAGGACACATGCTTTTGATTTTAATTGATACATACCTGTCAAACACGACTTTTGGTCTCCGATGAACGATAGTATTATTTGTTCCAACAACCAACATGTACCTAAATGTATATATATAGTTAAACGGTTAAATTTGACTACTAAACGTAACAACAAGACTCTTCTTCAACATGACATGTTTGAGCAAGCCACCGATTCACTGTGTTATCTATTTTCTCTGGCAATCAATCGTCAAAATTTATTTCGAAGACGCATTTAATTGTCCCGTTTCGTGAAATCGTGAGTGTTTTTCAGCCCCCGACGCGTATGATATAAATATAAACAATATATAATCCCTCACCGTGTGTGTGTGCGCCTGTTTTTAAAATTTGCAACTTCGGCGTCTGTGTGTGCATGTATTTCTTGCTACCAGAGCGTTTTTAAATTTATATATCTAGCACGCGAGTGTTTGTTTTTTGATTGTCTAAGGCCTGATTTCTTTACGAAATTAATCCTTGAGTTAACTCGTACAAATTCCGTACTAATCCTCGTGTTTTATTTTAACGCAAGGATTAATTTCGTGAAGAAATCGGGCATAAGCTGAAACATATATTTTTTACAGTTAGTCGCCGACACGTAACACATAACTCAATAAGTCTGTAGAATGCCACATAGATGGCGTTGCCATGAAAGTACCAAAAATATATCTGTCAAAATTTCATGACACTCCGACGATTAGTTTACCAGTTACAGAGGTTCAAGTGACGCTACTTT
>JANSTU010041725.1:0-10881 GCA_027564075.1 Bolitophila hybrida | reverse complement strand
ACAATAAATCTCTTCTATTGTTGTTAATAAAATTCTCACAAAATAAAACACGTAAATGATAATCATTTGGAAGTAATACTTGCACAGGAGTGTAGTGGTATCCGTGTTGCCAATCTGCACGGAGTACTCTTGATATACTAGATTTTGATGTACATATTCGGACAGCAGCACGCCTAGTACAAATCGTTGGGTCTTGCCTTACCACATGAAGAATTTCGTTTTCAAGATTTACATTACGTTGTATTGGAGGAACACGGTCAAAAATCCTATTAAAACTGCCAGTTTCAAATAATTTGCGATGAATCAAAAAGTCTTCTGTTTTTTTTACTCAGAATGAACCAAGGAACACGTGGTAAGGTTATTTCCCTCATAATGTGGGACACCCTGTATCTTAATTGATGGTATTAATGTTCCGTTATTTCAAATCAATAATCTTTTTCAGAAATAAGCTATTAATAGAAAGAGTAACCTACTGATTTAAAGTGCTACATTCGAAAAACACTTCGGTCTGCCAGGCCGGAATCGAACCGGCGATCTCCCTCCGCTAACCAAAAATGTACTAACAAGGGGACTATACGAACTCCTCATCACCTATTTCGCCCAAATTTATAGTATGGGTAGACATTTTAAAAATTGTAAATAAGAAAAAAACTTCTCCACGGGGACTCGAACCAGCGATCCTAGTATTATGAACCCGAACCCGAGATTAAGCAAACATAGCAGTCTCGTGACTTACCGGTCCACGCAAAAAACGTGTTATTTCATCAACGCTTGGCCATCTAGCCATCCCACTTGCATCACTTTCATTTATAGTCAAGCCATACATATAATAATAATATAAATAATATAAATTTGGGTGAAATTGCTGATGACGAGTCCCCTGTAAACCGTAATTATTTACATCAGGTCTGGGCAAAAGTCGCAATTAAACAACCGTTTCAAGCAAGACACATACATCCATTTCCTTCGATCGCAAGAATGTCACCATCAAAAAATGTTTTAAATCATTTCAATCCAGCTTGGGAGAACAAATTCTTTATTCTTTTTTTAAACGATCAAAATTCGAAATGTCTATTGTGCAACAAGTTGCATTTAACAGACTATTTAATTTTCTACGTTATATTGATAGCTTCCATAAAGGTCATTATGGTTCTTTGAAAAATTTTGATTGAAAATAAATGTGTGAAGAGCTAAAATCGAAAGATGTGGAAACTGAAAATGATAAAATTCAACCAAATCTAAATCTTCAGCTGAAAGCATCTTATTCCAGTTTTAATATTGCAAAATATGGAAAAAATTATTCAAGTGGCAATTTTTTAAAAGAAATATTTTGCGATATTATGAAATTATTTGTAGTCAAATGAAATGAAATGAAAAACAAATAAAAGAAATGCAGTTGTCAAGAAGATCCATTACTCGTCGAATTGAGTCTATATCGTGTAATATGTTTGATAAGATCAGATATACAGAGCTGTACATACTGTTCAATAGGCCTCGATGAGTCTACGGATATACGGATGTAAGACAATTGCTAATAACAATCAGTCTTATTGGAACCACGAATTTTGTAGACATTTTTAATGCAGTTAACTGTGCATTTGACAAAATAATAAATTTTGATAAGCTATCTGCCATTTGCACAGATGGAGCAGCATCAATGTGAAATTCAAAATACTGATTTTAGCTGTTTTAAAATCGACATACAGAATATTTTGAAATAGTTTCATAGTCGATTAGAGGACTTCAACCGCTAGCAGAAATATTTTACAATCCATTAAAATCTGCCAAATCCAAG
The DNA here is from genome assembly GCA_027564075.1 of Bolitophila hybrida. Taxonomy (NCBI): domain Eukaryota; kingdom Metazoa; phylum Arthropoda; class Insecta; order Diptera; family Mycetophilidae; genus Bolitophila; species Bolitophila hybrida. The sequence goes on along the minus strand of JANSTU010041725.1, from coordinate 9,086 downwards.
CAGATTTAAGTTATTTTTTTTATTTTTGAAGGAAATAGGAATTGAGTTTTGGAAAAGAGTGAATAAAAAAAATACAAATATATTTAATACAATTTTGAAAATAACCTCAATGTTTGTTAGTGTAAATAATCATTCTCACTTTCTCACTGATGAAAATAATAAAAAATAAACATAGAGCATCTCGAAGAACTTTTGCGGATTCGTACAAGCTCATACAATATCAACTTTGACGATTTAATCCAGTAAATTATGAATTATTATTTTGTAGTCTTTTAAATAAATTATTTTTTTCATTAAAAATAATATTAAAATTCTATTATCGTTCTATTTGCGTTCTTTTTAATAATTTTAATGCATTTTTTATTGGATTTACAAACGCGTCAGACGACTTTGCTGATTTAAATTATACAAATTTAAATTTAAATTTAATAAACTACTAAAAAACCATATTTAAATATTGAATTGTATAATGATACCATAAATGTTTTAAGAGTAGCACTATAACATGTTAATTTATAATTCAACGTCGGCTATGGCTATTTACGTTGTACCTTACAGAAATTTAGAAATATACTAAGAAGAAAATAATAATAAAACATAAATAAAAACGTACGAATCTAAATCATTATTTACGAGACACTAAATCCGTTGTCATGTCAGTATAATATCCGGACATTCAGAACAGAAAAGTCTTTCCATATATTCCTCTCTTGATATTTCCGCCCAGGTAAAACAAGACAAAATATTTCATAAAACAAAAATTGCAACGCAACTTTACCGAAATTCCAACCGTTCCACTTACGCATAAAATACTATTTCCGGTGGAACGTTGCGAAAAGTTCCGGAAAGTTAAAATTTGGAGATAGCAATTTCAATGAATGAATTTTATACAAAAAATGTTATTTGTAACAAAGAGAAATGTTTACTATAGAATTTTAATAAAAAAAATAAGTGCATATTAATTTGTTACATACAACCAAATGGCTGACTAAAATTTTGCATTCAAATTTATGGAATACACAGTGAAACAAAAATAAATCAACAGAATCTTTTTTTTACGTAGAAACGAATAAATTCCATGCAGTAAACAAACGCAATGTTACCTCGAAATAAATACATAAATTGAAATTCAACGAAATTAATAAAATGAGTAAAAGCATCCATCGCACGTGTTTACGTTTTCTGCGCCCACGCACCCAATAGCTGACCACAAATGTGTATGTAGGATCAATAAATCAAGGCAATTCAAAATGGAACATGGAATAATAAACAATTGAGCCGGAAAATATCCTTTGAACTGCCTGAAAAGCGATTCCAATTTCTATATAGACGCAGGACGCTCGCCGTAGGCAGTGGGACACAGATACACACAAATCATAATGCAATTCGAGCCGAGCAAACAATAATTATTATAATCGTCGTGTTCTGCCAACGGAAAACATCCACCCACCACCACTGAGACACAATAATTGTACACTTGTACATGCAACGCAATCCAGAAGCAGCAGCAGCTGTTGAATGCGCGCAAATGTTTGCTCAAATTAACTGGATAATATTTTCCGAACGCACGCACGCAATAACTGTTCCCGAGAAAATTTATTTAGAGAGTCTCGCTTATCGTTTTTCCTTTTTGCACGCCAAGCGTAGTGTTTATGTTCTCCATTAAATGGTGTATACACAAAACACACGCACACACTCACACTCTCCCATACACACACTATATTTTCCGAATGCAAGATTTATGGATTGGGAAATGTAAAGGGAACACCATGGGCGACGCAGCGCGGCACAGCGGCGGTGGTTCTCACTCAATTTTCGCGAGCGCAGATTTTGGTTCGCTTGTAAAGGATAACATAAAATTACGCATGTGCCAGATAAACAAGTAAAATCGTGGCTTTAACACCAGAACATATATTAAATATACGATGTACTTTATATGTGCAGTGGAGAGGAAGCATAACAAATATTATTTATTATGTAAATGTATGTATGTATATGTGTGTGTGTCTTTTATATATCGAGTTTATCGACGTGTTTATTGTGCAATTAAAACGCTTCGAATCCGGTGTGAACATCAACAGTTGAGATATATTGCCTATACGTGCTCTTTGCGATGGCCAACTAATTGTTGTACGCGATGTTTATTTATACATTTGCTCAATGATTTATTAGCTGGTTGTATAATTATACTCACTTTATATTCATATACACGATTTCCATCATAGAAAATAAACCAAAGAAAGAAAACCCTCTAAAACAAAGACTAATAAACAAAGTCCTCTTCAATTAGCTCAATGAAACGAGTTCTTTCTGGCCTGCAGTTATTTGTCTTTTTACCGCACACACACCGCAGCATATTGCTATTTGAATTGGTCTACAAACACGCATTCTGAAGCCACAACCACAAGAATCTGCAGACACGACTCGACGACGCCAACGGCCCACACCTCGTAATGTCATTATAGCCAGCAACGTTTAATTACGGTCACACCCAAAATATATCCTTTTCACTGGATTATTTTACACGTGCGCCTTCGAAGATATCTTTATGTATGTGTGAGTATTTTTGTTGGTATACGGGGGTGGTCGTCGTTTGACTCAACACATCCCAAATGGCCTAACGAGCCAAATATATACGCAATTAAAAAGGTGTAAAAGTTTTTCGTTCAAGTTTGCACAAAGTGCTAGACGTCCTTTGTGCGAAATAAAGGGTAACAATATATATATATATATATAGAATCTATAAATATATGTATATGTTATATTGTATTCTATTTGAAAAAAGCATTGTGGCAAAATGGATACGGTTTGGTATTATATAAGAAGAAGTGATTTATTGACTTTCGTCAATTAAATTGTTTCCATTGATATATTTTTACAGGAAAGTTGAATGGTACCGAGATGAATAAAATAAAACTAACACACTGAATAAGATGAATCAAATTAATTGGCTTTTTTGTATTTTGGTTTATAATTGGGTACTTTTGCGGAAATGCAGGAGATTTTAAGAATGTAAACATTTTATAAATTTGTACGATTTGTATATTTGTTAGGCATTTTGTCGAGGGGTTTTATTCCAATGTCAACAGCAATAAAAATTTGCCGGTCGCTTCTTTCAAAAAATCAATTTTTTACATACATTTTCGAAAATTTAAATTTAAGGAGGCTTAATAAGGTAAAAGTGTGAGTTGAATGGTATAGCAATTGATTTCTACAGACCTCAAAAACGTATGACTGTTTGCGCGATCTTTTTATAATATTGACCTTCAGATTGTTTTTTAAATCACCTACTCCCTCCTCCTCGATACTGTATAAAAATGACCTTCTTGCTAACCCTTAGGGTAATCTAATTAATTGATCTTTGTATTAAGTATCGATTGATTGTATACAACCCCTACTGTTACCCATACCCACATTAAATTGCAATTTTCGACCCTAATGTAGGTCAAAGTTTGAACCCTCTATATTGAGATGCAAGGGCATTCGACAATATTTTATTGCTGTTTTGGAATCGGAGGGCAAAATATAGGCAAAATTACGTTTGAAGCTGTTTGTTATACTGCATTTTTGCTGGAATTTTAGAGAAAAAATGATTGAGAAATATTAGGTAGTTGTTGTTTTTAGGAGGAATAAAATATAATAAAGAGAATGTTTGACAATTTCTGACTTGCTTACTTTTATTGTATAGTATTTAATTCTTATTTAATAATTTAATATTTTTTTCGAACTTACTTTATTCAATATTAACTGTACCCACTTTCAGGATTTCACATTTGAAATAATTTAATATACGAGTACCTCGAACACTCACTGACGATGCGCCGGTCGTACAGGGTATTTAAAATGTGAATGAATGAATAGTAAAGTACACCCTTAGAAATGATCAAAAAATTAGGGATGATTTTTATCCTTTTAAAAAGGATGAATTTCACCTTTAATAAGGTATTTATTTCAGTACTACTAAAGGACCCATTTTAAGTATTTTTATAGGAAATGATTTTCTTGGTTTAAAGGATGAAAATCATCACTATGTATGTTAAGTAAAAGTCTTCCTCTTGAATTCATATTTTTTCAGAGATGAATTTGATATCTTTATGTTACAATAATATGTGTTAAAAAGACGTCTTACTGACTTTTATTAAATACAAATATTTGGTGTGCATCAATGTTTGAATAGTATAGTACAGATATAGCTCAGTTGTACGCTCTTCGAGGCTCACCGTGGAAAAATATGTGGATTTAAAAAAAATGAATGAGAATTACGGTATCAGCAATGTCCACTAAATATAGAATGTACCATTCCAATTTCAAATATTTTTTTTATTTAGCATTATTATTTTATGTATTTTTTTATTTATTTTTACGTTCCATTTTGGGTATGATCTTTGTCACATTTATCAGATTATATTCTTCCTATTGGATATGAATTTCATTCCTTTTGATTCTGAAATTCATTACATTTTCGTGGGCGAATATAATTCATTTTTGTCATATTCGAGTATGAATTTCATCCCTTTTTCAATACTTTTTTTTTAGCTTGATCATAATACGATCGAAACGTTACAAAATTTTCTTAAAAAATATTACATTTTTCGTCGGGTTTGGTAAGACCCTTTTTGAAAGTACAGTGGAAACGAACTGTGCTTAAACATACAACATTCAAACAACATATACGTAACATTCTTACTATATTTATAATTAACCGTAAAACTTAAAATTAAAAACTAAAACATAAAAACTAAGGAGTTTCCTTTACATTCCTGTGTTGTAAACGGCGTCTGTATCAGTTGTGTTCCAGTTCCTTAATCTCCTGTGGTTGTAGATGGGGACATCTTCCTGAACAGTTCGTCATTGTCCTGTAGAAGATTGAAGTACCAGGCTGGCTTGTGTAGGTGCTCCGGATCCTCGAGATAATCTGAATCCGACACCATACATTGCTGCATAGTGGCGTTTTGAGACCATTTCTCGAGGAATGGCGGATAGAGGGTAGTGGAAAATATTACCCTATGGCCAAAACCTTTTGAATCACGCTAAGGAAAAACAACCCTTGGGAATGGCGGATAGTGGGTCGTGGAATAGTGCTCTGCAAAGCTTCTGATTTCAATTTTCATATGCCGATAGCTATTACGCGGTTGGTTGTAATCAACGCATGCCTTTAGAATAATTATAAGCCTTTCCATTTACGCTGACGAGATGTGGCACCACGCAAGAAATCCGCAGCTGATGATAGGTCTAAGCAACTGCTTGTAGCAGAGAAGCTTGACCTCCATGCTTAGTCCACTGGTCTTTTTTAGCACACTACGAAGGGCTCCAAATGTCCGTTTCGTCTTGGCAATTGTTCCTGATACCTGTTGAACAAAGGAAAATTTATTATTGAATATGATACCAAAATATTTAATGGATTATTGGAGAGGGATATTTGGTTTTAGTGTGTACTTTTTTTCGTGATTCGAACAGTGTTTCTGGAGTAGCTTGAACACGACAGTTTCCGCTTAAGCTGGGTTAAGCTTGATACGCCAGGTGGTGTAAACGCTGTTCAGCGTGGAGAGATAGGTGTTCATGTTCAGCCAACCAATTTTTTTGCAATATTTATATGCCAAACGATTTCTGGTACAGTTTTGCACTAGCAATAACATCCCCTTGATTATTGTTGTGATTCAAACTCACATCACCTAAAATGGGGCCGCTCGAAAAATAGTCCAAGGGGAGAAGCTCTTTTTGACTATCTGGCAAGGACAAACTTGGAAATCGTTTGTATTGGCATTAAACATACTTTCGTCACTGCTAATTGACAAGAAGTTCTCGATCTGACGCTATATGTTCTCTTGAGTCACTTGATTTTGGACATCATATGCTCTGACCAAAAAAGCATTTACTTCGAGTTCTGTATAGACAATTCCGTTGACAAGAACTTGACTTTTTGTAATGCTTGGAACTTATTTTCGGATTTCATAATATTCTTGGCTTCTGGAACAGTAACACTTTTAGCTGATTTGCTTGTAACGATGCTGTAACCATCGTTTGAATCTGTAGGTTTACACTGATTTTGAAAATGTGTTATGTCTAGCTTGTATTTACACTTAAGGGTTCCATTTCGAGGCGCATTTCGTTAATAATATATAATAATTTGCACAGGTGAAGTTATCAGACATGTTATCCGACAGATTGTCGGATATATTGTTGGGATTAGGATAGGTACTTTCGTTGGCGTCTCTAATAGTAACTTTTTATAGGAACTGTGGTTGGCGTGCAAGAGGGCAAACAGCATGAACTGTGACTCGCGACTGAACTGAAAAAACGCCCAGTCTAGACTGATTCTAGATTTTGACATTCCAGAAACACCTCATTTTTGCGATGTTCTTATACAAATTAAGTAAACTTTTTATTATAAAATAGCATCACTTTTACTTTGAACACAAAACAAGAGCGCAATCTGTCCAATAAAAGAATCAGTGGCCCAATAATGTTCTTGTCTCATCGTACAAATCCATTTTGTCTGAGAAAATATACCAGATGTTTCACATGTTCAAATACAATATTTTGTATAAATATATATATACGAGTATATCTATATATCTTTTAACTGTAATATAATTTCTGCATTGCATATATTTCTATATATATTTATAAGTTTCGTGTTCTATGAAATCTCAGACATGTCAATATATGTGCCATGACTGCCATACGACGCGTATCGAGAATGGATTTCAGAGCGTCGTCTCGAAACACTTAGCTTTCGTAAACATGAAGCTTAAAGCTTTTCGTCGCTTCGATTCCACGACTACTTCCTACCTACCGCAATCATTATGTATATATATAATACTATATATACACCGGAAACCTCGCACGTACACGGAATGTGTATAGTTTCTCTATTTTATATATGTTTGTTTGAGTGCAAAATAATGCCACGCACACACACTAACATATGTATAAATATTATATGTATACTATGTGTATTGGAGCATTATGTGTTATAAGTGAAAATGAGGGTATGATGGTGAATATATGTGTCTCTATGTGTGTGAGTGTGCTGACATGTGCTGTGTATCCCTTTGACGTATTTTAGGTCATCACGCTAGAACCAGGCTTACACCCAGGACATGGTGAATGAACTTGCGTCGAAAATGGCAAGAATCATTTGTCACTGCCACCGGAGAAACTGCAATGCACACATTAAGAAAAACAAAACCCTCTCTCTCTCACACACATACACTAATTTATATAGACGAAAGTATGCCAGTAAGATAAGAAAATTGGCATTTTAAATTAATTTTGTGGCTGCTTGAGCCACATTCCGTACGCTCCACTCTATTCTAATTGCACGCTACGGATTTATCGAAAACAATTTGTAATAAATAGTAATGTGAAATGCCAGATTTTAATCAATGGCAAATAGATAGAGCACATTTCATAGAATATGTATATATTTATATGTACTGACTGCTGCTAGTGGTGGTGGTGTAAGGTGCGGGTGAACACGATTTCACGTACACATGAATGCGCTCAATAATGATATATATATATATATATATATATATGTGTACAAACAATTGCTTGTATATATACGTATGTGTACAGAGAACGCAATTAACGACGCGAAAGTAGGTTAGCAGCAATTCCTTTTTTTTAGTTCAAGAAGCTATTGAATTGTCTATACATTCATGTAACGCTCGTGTATAGGGAATTTTCCATTTTACTCGTAACATACAGACAATAATTATTAGTTTCGAAAATATCCACAGTTTAGATTTTTTATATGAATGCCAGATAACAAAATCCATGTTTTCTGGCAGATTGTTTTATAAACGAGTATATACGATATGTATGTAAATTGTTTTAATAGATATTGCAAAAATTCCAAATTTCCACCTGGTCATGAGACGGAAACGTTTTCTTTGAGCACGAGTATAAATAATGGTTAAATTATTCATTTGCCAAACTTAATCGTTGCTTAATTGTATTTTGTTTTTGTGTGTCATTTGTGTATGTATATGTTTATGTGTGTGTGTTGACGAACGCCATTTCTATTTCGTACGCTTATTAGTATGCATGAAATGACCGTTTTCACCGGAACTGCGGGCGCTGTGGCTATGGGACAATTATACCGTTGTTGAATTTTGTATGCGGATGATTTGCACATGTTCCAAGTATACTCATGTACATTTAAATAAAATATAAATAATTATAGGCAAGCAATCAATTGGATTTGTACGACCACATATGAAGAACCCTAATTACGCTAAAGGTGAAAGCTTATTGACAAACCCTCTCATTAAAAATTTATTGTTGCATCAAAAATGTGTATTGTGCGTTTGTATTATTGTTAGATCAATCTTTCCACCCTATATTATGTCACCCCTTAAAAAACTCTTGTCATAAATTACACATTGTAATAATTATTGTATCACTTAAATATAATATAATAAACAGAAAACAAAGGTGAACCACAATTTACAAAACAGATGTCTGGATAATTGAAATTACGGCATAAACAAATAGTGGGTGGGTGTTCCATTTCTATTATGATTATATAAGTATAAAGGTGGGTTTTCATACATTTTTATTTGAAATTGAAATATGTAGATAAACCGATAATTTTGAACTTTTAACTGACATTTTAACAGTAATCCAGATTTTTTTAGACCAAAATCTTCATCACAATTTGTATTCACCATTTCAGAGGCACCAATGTCGAAAAAAATGGTCAATGGTCTCCATAGTTCCTTCCGATTGGCTTATCAGAAAAAAAACTAAACCGGTTTTTTTATTTTAGGTGGGAATTTGAAAGTTGAATAATTGAAATATGTTTTTGAGAATACATTTTGAATATTTTGTTACGAAAAAAAAATCGATTATTCAAGATTTTACTTTCTTGTATTTGTCATTTTTTTTAAAAATATACGCAAAATAATTTTTAATCACATGGCTGGTTTTCATTAAATATTTTACATTTTGGTGTATTTCTCATTCCGCTTTTGGGCCCACCCATAAGTAAAATTTTGCTTTTCAAAAAAAATCTCATAAAAAACCGTTTTATAAGTGACCCACCCTAATGGACATGGACATGTATAAATAAAACGGAA
>JANSTU010041724.1:0-24537 GCA_027564075.1 Bolitophila hybrida | reverse complement strand
AAAAAAAAAAGTTAGTTGAAAAGTCAAACCGTTTGTGTTTTATTAAAAAAAAAAGTTGAAGCGCACCTATTGAAAAAAAAATATATATTATATATGCATTTATAATATGGTATACCAAAAGCATGAAAGAATGATTAGCTATAGCTAGCTTATTATGTTCAATCACATAATTTTACTTGGTGTTCAGGAAATCGTTAAACAGGCTTTTCGCATTTTCTATAAGCCACAGCACAAATTGCATACAACACACATCGTTTGTTCTGTGTAAATATGTGTTCGCAATTGAGCTCATTTAAATCAATTGTTTCGCTGTGACTAAATCAGCGTTGCGCACAATCGCCAATCGTTCTGCGAGCAGTTATGAAATAAGACGTAGCGCACATAAAGCGGTATTTGTGTAGGATATGTTGCCTATATACATACATAATCGCAGACACTGTTTCAATGCAAATAACCGATAAATCTCAACTGTGACACATCTTGTAAGGCGCACAAATACGCCGAGTACTCGCAGTACGCGACCGCTTGTATACACAGCAGTTAAACTCTGATTTTACAATCAAATCACACACACACACACACACACACAAACACATACCGCGTGGATATCATGTATTGTAAAGTTACTCGAACGTTTTCCGGGGCGCCAATGCTCTGAATCTTGTATACATCTCAAGCATGAACATTGAACAGTGCACACACAGACGAACACACATTGAAGCAAGCATATCGCAAGGTGCACATTTAATGCCTTCGACATTTGCTTGTCGCACAGAGAGATGCGTTATCTGTTTGAATAACAGCGTGTTTCTCGATCAGATACTCGTGCGTATGTCATTGACATAAATATATCACTATTCGGTTAAACACCTTATACGGATAAATAGAAAGCAGTGATTAAAGATCGCTCAGAGTTATTTATAATCTTTTTGCACATTCGTAGGTAGTATTTTGCATACATACACACACATAGATTTACTCACAATCGTGTACAAAATTGTTTTGAAAGCAATAAATTCATCACTCTGAAGTATGTAAAGTCAAACCAATCAGGTGAATAAATTATTAACATAAAATATATGTGTGTGTGTGTGTGTGTGCGTCTACGAACATTCGATGTGTATGTGTGTGTTTATTATACTGCATTTGTAAGATTGCATCGAGCTCTTCTAATTAAAAGTCATTTATATGAGCGTGTATATAAGTAAAAATGCAACTGCACGTGTGCGTCGTCTATTTATTGAATAAATGAACTATGAGTTGTTAACTATAGACGACAGACGAGTGCATTTATTTTAATCGTATAAAACTTGCACAAGTTTTGCTCGTTTATAATATAATTCGAGACGTTCAATTAAATGATTCGTCTCAGAAAGTAATTTTGTTATTTGAAAATCAATAATTGTAATGAATGAGCTTTTAAAAGTTATTCCTGGCTTTTTTTAAACAATAAAAAATAGTAAATCACATTTTTGACAATGACAACGAAAAAAATTGAATGAAATTATTTTTTTTCTGTCATTTTATTTATAAAATAATTTTTTTGCATATTTTCTTTGATTTGGGGAGATTTTGATTGAGAGGGGGGTATTAGATCAGTCTCTCACTTTTATTTTGTACATATTCCGATAGTTAACCCTAAATTGGATTTGTAGGTCGTAGGCGTTAACGACAAAACTTTTTTTGATAAACACAATCAATAACCGAAAAAACGAATGATTTTTTTAACATTTCCTCGCTAAATAGAATGATTGCACTTCTAAAGCGCTGCAGCGAAATCCGTTTAAGAAAAAACAATTTGGTGTTTGCAAACGTAAGCTGATTCTGAGTTTCAATATGTATATAGATGAAATTGATTACTTCGAGCAACGTTCTTAGATAACAAATGCATTGTGCTCTCAGAAATCGTTGTTCCATTTCGTATGGATGAAGATTATGTTACAGATGCGTCGATGGCTGCTGTTTTGCCTGTGCCGGATGACAGAATTTGGTTCACATTTGATTGCAAACACTAAAGGTCGATGTCCGGTGCCATGAGCGGATCTCTGGCTAGGCAGAGAGGCAATTTTCAAATCGCTAATGTCCACGGAAAATATTGATCTCATTGTGCATGAAATGAGGCTCACCTCTTCAAGGTGTGGCCTCTACTCTACTTGTGCAATAATGAGATGTGATGAATCATTCGATTTCCCGGGCCACAAAGACGCAGATCGGATTACAGCAAATTTGAATATACGATTTGACAATGCTAATACTCGAACGTAATGAACGTAGAGAAAAAACGCACCACGACGGTTCAAAGGAGGCTCGGACAGCAGTTCAGCAACTACTTTTTGAGCAAGAGGAAGCTGAATTTTATGGGCCTGTGGCCGTATTCTAATTCAATTCTCACGTGAATTTGTCCTAAATGGAGTGAGAATTTGACTTTCTCCGTGACTTTTGATTGTTGTTCGTAGTACTTGAATTTTTGTATTATTATATAAGGTGTTTTTCTCATTTTATTTTAAAATGCGTATAAGTATATGATTGAGTTTCTTCTGATTCATGAAAACTAGACTTAGAATGTGCATTGCGGTCTAGTAATTTTTTTAATAGGACTACAAATTGCATATTTTCAGATATTGCGATTAACCGTCGTTATCTTAAAAGTTAGCGGATCGCATTTAAAGTGTGCACTAATACTAAGTCATATTAGTGCACACTTAAAATGCGATACGATCTACTGAAATTATATATTAATTTGTATCCAATCCTTAGTTTCATGGCCATGCTAAGGTATTCAATAATTCATAAGGGTAATAAATTAGTGATTTATAAATTTTGCGTTTTGCGATTTCGTTTGCCGTCTTAGTGAGAAAAGCTCCATTGCTCAATAAGCTTATGCTGTTTATGTTTGTAGCATTTTTAAATGTAAAAGGAGAAATTCGGATTAAAACATTAAATATCGTTTGCATTTTTATTTATTGAAAATGTACAATTTTTGTATTCAAAGATAAAAGATTAAAGATCACAATGTTCGCTTAATTAAAAAAATTAGTTCACGAATTAATATACAGACTTCGTATGACTTTTTCTGAAAGGAGTCATTAAGTCATAATCTCATTCTGTTCTCTCATTCTAATTCGCGATCTTGCATTTGGAAGGTATATTCAGCATATAAATATATATATATATATCATGAAGTAGTATTTTTTGTATCCGATGAAAATTGCAAATTTGCAATGAAAAAACAGGCGTTTCTTTGGAAATATTTAAAAGAATATTAAAATGCTGAAATTTAGTTACTTTTTAATTTTTAACAAAGTTTACAGTACGCAGAATGTCCTCTAGTTTAACACATTTTTTATTTTTTTTTTGATTCCAGGAACTCTGACGACACTTACAACTGCAGTCGTATTGCATTTTTTATTGACCTCCATTAAATGGCTAATAACTCGAATCAATATATCTACGTGAACAAAATTTTAGCGTTACTTTAAATTATGTCATATACAAAAAAACTCATTTGAAGGCCTATTAAACCGAAATAAGAAATTTGGATACAATAAAAAAAATGCATTGTATTTTTGGTCATAGAATTTCGTATTTAAAAAATGTATATCGAAAACAGTAAAACGTAGAAAATATTCTATTGGGTGATATTGTTAATAAGAAAAAGCTTCAGATACGCAGATACGTTTTTGAAAGGAAGCTTTTTTTTTTTTTCTTTTTAAAGTATGGCTCTTTTAGTAGTACTGAACTCAATACCTTAAAAATGGTGAAATTCGTCCTTTTTAAAAAGATAAAAATCTTCCCTATTTTTTTGGTGATTTCTAAGGGTGAATAATTTAAATTGTTTTCCTAGAATCAAAATACTATGCCTAGAAATAGAACTACACAAAAAGTAAATACAAATACAAGTACACGCATAAGAAAAAGAGTTTTCAAATAAAAAGGCGCACACACACACACACAGAAACACCGAGAAAATTGTGCAAAAGAAGTGGAAGAGGCGTGCCCACTGTCTTAGCTGCAGCTATAAAAGAAATATATACATACAAACAATGAACAATAGGTACATAAATCAGTGTAATTAGTTTCTTTTCGGATGCAACTGCATGCAGAATGCAGTGCTCATCATATATACAATACATACGAGTATAAAAATGCAAAAACACACATACCAGTGCAGTACGCACACTCGCGCTTGATGTGCACTCGCCATTTGTATAATATACAAAATGCACTATAGCGTCAAGTGCATTTCAATGTGTACTTGGCAATTCGCGTTTCTGTGTACTGATATGCGGGCAAATGAGAATACACACACATAGATATATATGTATTAGTTATGTATTAGTATTGTAAACATCAGCAGCTCGTATGGACATATAGAATTGAATGGTGATGTGTGTGTGTCCGCGATGAGCACCAATGTTCGCATTTACCGATTATTCCGGACAATCCAAATGTGCGCCGAGGAGTGACTTGTCCGTATGCTGGTATTGTGTGTGCTGGAACATCGATATTGATAGGCTAAGTCTTTTCACAGTGCTCTCCTATACATATATACATATATATATAAATATATTATACCAAAGAAAAATGAAGCAGCAAAAAGAAGCAAAAGATCGCGATTCACTAAATTCTCCGCCTCCTACTGAATACTTGCTGCGCTCGCGGAATAAATGAATAATATAATAAGGTCGGCGTGCGCAGATCCTCTACGAGTACATGTATACATATAAAACTGTGTGCAAGTTGGTTTATATTTATGTATAGGTGAGTGTGTATATTGATGTATGTAGAAAATATTTGTATTTACACATTTTTCTTATATATTTATGTACTTTTGTTCAGGGCGAAAGAGCAATAGAGCAGGTGCTTCAATCGAGCCATAAATCAAATTAGCATGCCAACGATCCAAACGAAGCAAAGGGCTTTGCACGCGCATGTTTACCTAAAATAACAACGGCTAGAAAATGCACTATGCGCGCATTTCGCTGTTTTTCATATATTAGTATATGCGTGCACAGCACAGAGCACATGGCTGTCATATAGTAATTGCGTTGCGCTCGTCGAAGATCGAGGAAAAGCATTATGGAAAAATAAAAAGATGCATGCGTGCATGCGTATACGGGCATTGTTAATGGTAATTTATAATGGCGATCCTGCCTTCGCGCAGCTTTTATCTAGGATTTGCCGTATTAGGAACGGTTAGGTGTACGGCAAACAAGCTAAGCGTGCACTAACATTCTTTAGTGACAAGACCGCACAGTGGTTTGCCGATATACGTACACATTTGTGGTCTAGCTTATTATGAGCTTTTCTGTATTCAATTGTAATAGGGAATATTATCGAAATTGGTCGTTGGTTCATTGTTTCTGATAATTGCTTATGGCAAATAGACGTGATTAGAGAATAATTTTATTACATTGAATGTATAATAATAGTTAATGGAATTAATTTATAAATAAATAGATAATAACGATACTTCACCGAAAGACCGGATGGTACTGGTAATCGAATTATCGGTTTACAGCAACATGGTTAATCTAGATACATGAAAGTCAAATAAACCAATTATTTTTATAACCAGTTGAATTAACTATAAAGTTAGATATCAAAACCATCGTGTTAAACATTTTCTTCATTATTAAAAAAAAACTATTGCATAAGAATGAAGTTATGAGCCCAAAATTATACATACACATGAAATTAAAATATTTAAATATTATACGAGTACTATATTTTAATTTCATGTGTAGGTATCATTTTGGGTTCATAACTTCATTATCATGAAATAGTTTTATTAACAATAATATATTAATAAAAATGCATTGATGCTATAAAAACCTGTCAAGCAGTTGCCGCATACTTTCATTTTGGCTACTTGCACTCTGGTTGCTCCATTCTATTGAGTTTGTACATTGGTCAATCCCATAATCGATTTGCAGTACTCGCATGGACCATGTTATGCTGGTTTGTCTGATGCGAATGGTTTTGGTCGCTTTTGGTCATTGCCTTGATGAACTTAGCGTTGGATACGTGCTCGAAATTCTTGATCACAGGTATCAGATTTCGTGGTCCATTTCGCCTGGGGTTTGTATAAATATAGGTGGTCAGAACTCATTCATTACTTTCAGCTCAGATGTTCTTATAGAGCTATCAGTTATGACAATATCCAGAATTGTCTGTTCTATGGACCTCGACGCCTATCTCCGCTTAATCAATAACCTTGCAATTCAAGTTATGGATGGAATCCGGTTGTGAAGAAGTATATATGTTAAGCCATCTAGAAGTCTTAGTGAGACATACTTGATACTTTTTCTTGTAGCCTCGAGGATTCATGATCTTCCTCTCCGTCAGTAAAAAAAACCTTTTAAGAGCTGGTATGTATCAAGCAACTAGAGTTAAGCTGGTTCGGTTTTCGAGCATTGGTGGTAATAAACTTTCTAGCCTGTGTTTGGATATTTTGAAGATTAATAGATATGGATTCTAGCCCAGATGCCCATTTTTCTTGTATCAGATAGGGTTTTTTGATACTAACACAAATTTGCTGACTTCTTATAACGAATTCTTGTGAACGTGATTGAGAAATATATGCTGAGTTTGTTAGTAAATTTCTAATGAGAATAATAAAATCTAGTGTTCTCAAATAGCACAGTCTCGAATCGAGAAATTTGTGTCTATTGGCAAATTTTAGTTCGAATAGCTTAACCTCTGAGATTATTGATTGCACTGCCAATAATGCTAAACGATGTGCTTTCGATTAGATGTGTGTTTTTAGCAATGCAAAACTGAACCAAAACAGAACCAGATTACATAGCACTCACTAAAATGCTCAGTTTTTTGTAGCATTCTATAGAAAACATCCAACCGTACCATTTCCCTTCTGTTAAAATATTACAAACATCATTATATCATAGGTAGCTAAAAATATAATCACTAGGTTTTAAATATTCGAACGCTGAAATTACTTAGTCCATTTTCCTCCTTTAAGCATGAATGTAGCAATTTTTTTAAATTTCTAATTCTATAACATAAAAAAAGATGAACAGATTTATACTAAGGTTTCATGATATTCTAAAGTTTTCTAATAGATGAAATTGTGTCGCAATTACGATCGATCTAGGCATCCCTGGGCCACATTAACATCTTTCCTATGAATCATGGTGAGTCCGTGAAAATACCAAGACACAAATACAAAAAAATGGTACTCAAGAAGATGTTTTTAAATTCTCCGTTCGTCTATTACGATAAAAGCCACATTTTGGGTATCTAGCCGAGGATGGAACCGAAAAAGTTTGCGTTCATCCAGATTAACAGCATATCCAGAATAGAGATACTTAGTAGATGGGTTGTGCTTGAGATCATCAGATTGCTTCCCATAATGATCAGTCTAGGAACCACTAAGAGTTCGAGTAACCAAAAAGTGACCCTTTAACCTATAACCCTTTTATAATTATTACAGTTGATTTTTTGCTTAGAAAAGCATATTGAGTACATATTTTTTAAACTGTTATCTGATCTGATTTAAGACATATTAATTTTTGATGTAGATTTCTAGGCAAAGTAATGTCGGTACTACCTAATACCTAAAAAAATAATAATAATAAATAAAATATTTTGTATTTTATAAAACACATTTTATAAACACTTTCCTGTATATTTTGGCCATAACAACATAATTTTTGTAGCAAATTCCAGATATCTCAAAAAATCTTTTAATTACATTTGTGTCAGAATTTTCGGCAGATTTTCCGTTTGGAAATTACTACAAAAACGGGTTTCATTTAATTTGACAAATTTTTGTGATGATACATCGGGGTTTTCACTCTTTTTCTTCAAAATATATCGGATACGGAATTCCATTCAAATGCAGAGCTGGAATCGTAAATCAATGAGCTGTGAGTGAGATGTAAATAACATAAAATGAAATTCTGGATTGCTATTTATTTATATTGTCATTTTCATGTGTAGTAGGCCAAAATACATAAGAAAAAAGTGTTATTATTGGCAAAACATCATTTTTTCTTAAACATATAAACCAAATAAGAGCATATTTACAGCGATTATTATGTGCTAGTTGTAGTACATTTAATAATAATTTAAGATAAAACAAACATTGTTTTTTTAAAAAAGTTGATTTAAAATGGACATATATTTAGCCCAGTACTCTCAATTTCATGTCGATAATAAGTGATATTTTCGCAATGAACTGATAAAACTGCATTTTACAAACTCGAATCATATACGTATAATTGACTCAGTCTCAGCAATGCGCGACCCGACCCCGTTGGTTCACACAACACTCGCACAGTGGGTGTGTGTACCTCGTAAACATGTCGTTCGCTGGCATTCAAAACGTCTCAAAGACAATACGCGAGTTTAAGACATTCACTGCACGATCGCGCACGCGTACTTTTATTGTTTCAGCTCGAGCAGCTACACCATTTTTATTCTCAACAAACGCACACACAATATGGCCACAAATTCTTATTGTAAATAAATATATACACAAGCATTTATATTTATATATAATTATTATTATACGCAGCTCGCGCAATTCAATTATTCAATTGCGACATTATGGCATTGCGCGTGCGCTTACTCTTGTGCGTCGTGCGTTTTGTGTCCATCGCGGCTGCGTAATATATTTGTTGTTTCTACGCTTTTAGTATTCCTCGGAGGCTGTCAGAGTTCGACATAGAGTGCGTGCGCAATTTATGTGTTTTTCCAAGACAATGCAGTTGCAGGCGAGCTCGAGCGCTGAGGGCTGGCTCAATGCATATA
Source organism: Bolitophila hybrida (assembly GCA_027564075.1). Classification (NCBI taxonomy): domain Eukaryota; kingdom Metazoa; phylum Arthropoda; class Insecta; order Diptera; family Mycetophilidae; genus Bolitophila; species Bolitophila hybrida. The sequence continues at coordinate 15,762 of JANSTU010041724.1, read as the reverse complement.
CAATTATACCTATATTGATGCTTATGCTGTGCTCAATGTAACGTATGTAGATTGGATGTACGCAGATATATATGCATGCAAGCATAATGTGCATATGTGCAATAATTGCTGAGCAAAACTGCGCGACTTTTCACGGACGCTCAAACCCTTTTGCGAAAGGAATATTACAAGAGCAAAAACTTGTCACGATCTTGTGCTCGGATACTTATTCCTATAATACATGCATAAATTGATATTGCGACACAAATGCTTAATATATTATTTATATATGAAAAATGCGTAACGATTTATATAGTCATACGAATATAAATATGTTGCTCGTTATTTAAAGAATTTTGTATATTATAATTTATTACAGATATTTACAAGAAATGTCTCTTTCTTTAAATGGTCAATTAAATCATGGATGCATCCGAACAAGCGCAATACCGGAACAATTTTAAATTATGAGACCGAGTCACGTTCAGATTGGATATCAGTCAAAAGACACAGGCGAGCTCGTGGAATTCATTGAACCATTCATCGTATATGTGTGTGTTCGGCCACAGCTGCTTGAGATGGACGCCTACACACACGTACTCGTACATTATGTTTTCTTTTATATCATCATGGTGCACTCATACATATACAGACAGAATCACACACATATACACTCAGGCAAACAGACATTATTTACAGCAGTGTCTCGAGAGAACAGTAACATATTATACACATCCTCCCCGTGCAGCAGCCGCAATGCACTCGGCCGCCATAGAAATTGCATGCGAATGATGCATTTGTCTGGGCTGGCATCTTTTATATAAATGAAATTGCCACAAACGAGTATATTAATAACTGACATTTCTTCTTAATAAATCTATAATTATTATAAGTTACACGCATTTATCAGTGATCATTTTTGTATGGCATTTCGTTGCACGTTGCAAATTGCTTTCGGTTTTATTTTATTGTGGCTCGGTCGGCCATTTATTTTATATATATATAGTACTGTGCACGCCGGATTTTAGGCTTACAGCGACGACTCTGACGTGCCTGATGAATCTGCGAAATAACGAAGGTAAAACCTTCTTCTTATTCTTCATCATCTGTTGTTTTTTTTTTGTTTGTTACAATATTTATATATGGCTAAGCGTCCGCGAGCCAATCTCTCGGGTTTAAGTTAAGTATTTTGCTCGAGTGTATTATTTATATGCGGTGAATGGAAGCGACGAGAGAACGTGAGCTCAATAAAATTGCCATCGAAATCATATCTCATAATTATATGGGAAAACATATTGACATTTTCTTGCTTTTCGCGCAATGTTCCAATTATACGCATTCAAATGTTTAAAATTCCGAAAGGCATCACGTCGTAATCGCGATATCGCAAAGCAACTCATACGCGTTCGAGTCTCTCGCTTATAACTATATCTTCGACAAGCTGCCGCGATCGCGTAATTCTTAACTACATTATATACACTTAACATAAACAAAGGATTGGCATATAGGTGAGCGCATGCGCGTTGCGCCCAGCATCATACAATCTTAGCGAGTTCTGTATGTTTTCTTGAGATTTATATAGACGAATACAAATAACAGACATTTCCTAACGCACTCGTTGGCTCAATTGGTTTGTTTGTTGTACATATCCGAGAGTGTAATTAGTAACGGTAATGACTTGACGATTGAAAGATGATGTGCCACACCGCAGGCGTGCCATCGTATATATATTGATAGCTCGCCGTCCGTACAAGCGATAAGACACTTCGCGTCCTAATAGAGAGCTATAGAGACTATGTATATGACCTTTTAGAAGTTTTTTTTTTAAATACGGCACACAGAGTTATTTATTGTTACTAATTAACGAACTATAAATTATGCTTAATAGCCAAGTGAGTATGTATCTGTGGTTTGTTTGTTTTGAACATTTCGGATAATCACGTCTATACAAGATCGACTCGGTGTATCAATATTATGTTAATTTTAGTGTTTAACAAATGTATCAAAAATGTGTGTACTTTGGTTATTTAAAGAAATCAATTTAATTGAATCAATAATTTTTGTTTTTTTTTTTGGTATTATTTGTTTTTGTAGATAGATTATATTCATGGTCACGTGTTATAGAAATTATTATTGAGATTTTTAAAGTAACATTTAAAAATATTTTTAGTTATTTTCTTGGCTCTGTAGATCGTGTTTAAATTAGAATAATGACCATCGGGATGATCATGATACTTGTTAGTACCGATGATTTAGTCTAAAATTTATATTTTTTTGAAGGAATTTTATTAAAATATTTAACAAAAATACATTGATGCAGAGAAATGTGAAATAGCAATGTTTTCTTGCAGTATTTTTTAACACTAACTTTTATGGAATGTATAGTCTGTCCAGCCTTCGGACTTTATGAAATAGAATGGTGGAAAAAATTACAAAAAAAGTAATAAAGAAAGTAAAAAAAAATAGTGAAATTAAAAAAATTTAAATAAATGAATAAATTTTAACCATTTACAGTAATATAACAAATTTGGTCATTATAATATCAGAATATCATATCAGAAGACCTTTTGATATACCGACTTAGTCATTGATGACCTGCACAACTTCACAGACGTATTTCTTCATTCCTTGGACAATTCTTAGATAAAAATATTCTTTTTTATCGATAAATGATTCCGTGAGAAATGAAATACTCTGAAATTTTTAGTTATATGGTCAATTTTTACGTTATTTTTTAAGTTAGCCACGTGTAAATTTAATATTGAATCTAAAATGCAGTATTTTGTAAGTGTCCTAAAAGTTGGAAATCTTATTATTTTTACTATGTAAGTAAATTAAATTAATAAGTTACACCAGTTCAAGTAAATTCAAAGAATATAGAGGTTAAAATGGCATGTCATTCTCCATGCGTATTTTACTTTTTGTGGAACGGTTAGACCTCTGGATTCGTAATGCCTAAAATAATAATAATAATAATGACTAAACTTGCATTATATAAGATATACTTACTTTAAACATATAACAATAATGCCTTGCAATAATGCTATCCACTGCTTTTTAGACATCAGTTGAACTTTTTATAATATTTAAATATACATTCCATTAAAGTTCAAGCTTATTAAAATTACTGTAAGCAAACCAGTTCTGATTCTTGGACTATTAGCTGAACTTTAACAATGCCGAAAACCCAAATACCATTAAAAAAACAAAAAGCTTGAATTTGAATGGGAGATCGGACAACATAAAATGAATTTAGAATATATCGGGGTGTACTTCGAGATAAGAAACGTTACGCACGATCTGTTTTTAAATAAAAACGAAGAAAAACAATTGCTGCAGTGCAGATTCATTGGTTCAATTAGGGTTTAGAGAACTTTTATATCCGCACGAATGAATCTAATTAAATATAGCATTCCACACACGAGACAAGTTTTGTTTTTTGTATTTATTTCATTTATTTATTAGAAGAATTGAAGGACTCTTATAGTCGAGTGGGACATACGGCATCAGCAACAAAGTTGGCGGCCAAAGCCTTATCGCCGTCCAGGTCGTTTGAGCTTCTGGCAGCTCTCGTTCGACTGTGCGGCTCCACGTCGTGTGGTATAAAAAAAACAACTAATGAATTTATGAAAAAACCATTCTGTGATATTATATTATAGTAATAATACCATGAATACCTGAAGTTATTCTAATCTTAAAACTAGTACCCAAATTAAGATCCTCTTCGTCGGTGATAAACATTTAGACCAATCTTTTTCGAATTGTTGTAAATATGACCATATTTTTTATACATTTATAATGAATCAAAGTTGCTTTTTACTTTTAAACGCACCCGTTCTTAAAGAAAGTCACTCGGAACAAAAATATTCAAGTAATATTGAAGAGATGGGTAATAGAGGCAATATATTTTGTCCAAAAGTATGTTTACAAGAGTTGGTCGAATGCTGATATTTTATAGATATCTTGTAATTTAGAATTTGAATTTTAAAGGTTCAAATGATTTTGATGATTACTCTTTAATTATTTTATAAGACAACTAAGATATTTTAACTTTCGATTTTGAAATCAAAATAAATTGTATCACATTTTCAAAGTCTTGTTAAAAGAGCTAATTTTGTGTATAAGCTTTAAAAAAACAGACTCATTTTGAGTACAGTAAAACCTTTTTAATTCAATTTAATTTTATTATTAAAAAAAGTGGTTACCTTCTTGTATGTTGGCTTATTATTATGAACATGTAACCTGAAATGGGGGCTTAGATGGATTGATGGATTGGATTGAGTTTGAGACACACACATGGTGAAAACCTGAAAGACACTAGACAAAGCAGAGAAAAGGAAACAACTAACGAGTTGTATTTGTATTTTTTAACTTTTTTAAATTTAAAGTTCCACACGCCTTAAGTATAATTTAAACAGATCTCAAAAAAGTATGGCTGGTTGAACCAACTCTTCTCTTTTAACAATTGAAGATCAGATCAGATCAGACAATTATAGTTATAGCATACTTTTCGTTTTTTGCGCTGCAAGTGGGGATAATCCCTTAAGGGTAGTCGGTTTTTCTTTTTTATTAGATTTATTAATTAGATTAATAAATTAATTTTAAACCTACCTATCGATTGATGTTCCATGGCCAGACAATTGAATATTTGGACACAAAATTGCCGAAACTTTTCTATTTAATTGATAATCGATTATGGGTTGTCAACCAATCAATTTGACAAAAATAAATTGAAGTTCCGTACTCCCTTTGTTTTTTTGTATAGTTTCTATGTATGTAATACTGTCTACATTTACAATTGTTTAATAAAAATCACTTCATCCCTCCTAATCTACATACACATATATTGACAGTTCGTCACAGGTATAATAATAATATGATTCACATTTAATTTCATGCTGGTACGCCATATTATCTACGCTAACAGCCTGTCAAAATCATTGCTGCTGACACCAAATAAAAATACAAGAGATCGCCCGAGCAACAAGAAAATTAGCTCCTTCGAGAGAGCTCAACTCTAAACTCCTCGTGCGGTTCAGTGATTTCCGCATATTCATGCACAAAAGTATACACACACACACACTCGCGAGAGCCAAGTCTGCACAAAGTATTCGTGCGAAGTGGGTTAGAGTTCTTCAATTTCACCCCATTCGCATATATATACATATATAATATATATAATAACGTATAGAAGAAGCCTCACCTATACATTTATATGTTTAGTCGCCGTATACGGTCGGTGCTCAACAAAGATGTATATATATGTAATATACCCGATTACATAAATATGTATACACCCTGTGTCTGTAAAGAGGATGGGGTCGGTGGGGTATGTGTATAGGGCGGCATGCCTGCGCGACGCTGTGTATAGCCGGGGATGTTTGAGGGAAAAAAACTCGGGGTGAACGCAATCAACAAGTTGTTATCATTTGTAAAACTGAACTTTCTAACGCGAGGATGTACTCGGCGTTAAGAGAGATTGAATGTTTTTTTGCGGTGTTGACGTTGAATACATATTTAAAATTGTTTTTCTTCTGCGTTGTCGGAACCGAGACGATTAGCCGATTGAATCAGTCATATACTCCGGCTGGGTTGTGGAGGTGGAGGATGGGTTTAAGGTTGACAACGCTTTTGCGGAAGAAATATCGTTCGCACGATTCATTGAAAAGCTTTTGCAAGCATTTTAATTGAACATATTTTGGTTCGGATCAATTCGGATCCAAAATTAAAAAAAATAAATTTAAAAGAAAAAAATGCATTTCCAAATAAACTAAAATTCCAATTTCGAACACTGACAGGTATCGCTGGTTTTCGCGAGCACATTAACATTGTTCATTATAATATGTGTTGTTTTTGCATTCTTTCTTAAGAACATTTCTCTCATTTGACTGTGTGCGATTGTGCGCGTGCTCAGTTGCCACATAACATGCTCGCTAACAAACACACATACACACACAAGACAGCGAGTAGCACGTAAGATGCTGGAGCGTGCGCGCCAACATCTTTAGCTTCACTCTTGTTAAAATGCGACCGCGCGACAGATCAAATTCGATCTTTTCGATATGTGATCGTGAAAACTATCGTCGTCGACTTATTTAACATCAGCACGCGATCGCCTTCTATGTGCACACTGAAAGAACACATCCACACACACATATTTGTATATATACACACTTTTGTACAGGTACACACACACTTGTACACATAAGACATATAAATGCACTCACCACCTGAAATAATTTTGCCTGCGCGTCTCGCGGCCACATTGAATTTGAATTGTGTGCATTTTAATGGTGACTTTGACTTCTTCGCGCGAGCGCGCCTTTTGCGACGCGATCTTCTTGAGCAGCACTTATACATATGCGCATACGATCACATGCACATACACTTACCTATATTTCAGCTTATGTTTCTCCAACGGGTGACATGACTTTTACTTACTCATTAGTTTGTTTATCGTGCCAAATGATCAGCGCTCGTATTGCATACACAGGTAAATAAATAATATACGTTTATATTTAAATATATATAGGAATATATATTTTACCGATCGGTTATTCCTCGTTTATCGATCAGGCGTTGAGTTGTGTTTTCGCGTTTATTATAATCTATGTAAAATCTATGACGTGTGCGATTCTCGGTTGCTGCTGATCTGTCTGCGTTACGCACATAATATATTTATATATATTTTATGAAAGTATTTTTTTAGGCGTATACATTTACCTGTGCGCAGCTTTGGTTTGAGTAAGAGGATTAATTTGTATTCGTTAGTAAATAAAATTAAAATTTTTGCTACTGAATTGCATATATACAAATCGGTTGATGTTGATTAGTTTGAATAAATAATCTATTTGTATAAAAATTATGAAAGAGTGATATATATACTGTGGTTGTCCCAGAAATAGCATACTTACACTTACAATAAATTTACAAATTTACAAAAATATTAGTCACTTTTCTACATCACCCCGTAGATGCTTTATAATAAGAGTTGATGTCGTGACTTTGAAGCGGCCAATTCATTACACTATAATGTTATAGTCACAAAGCCACCTTTTTATCGATTTAAGGTATAAGGCACTATATTGTATTCAAGTGACATTGCTTATATATAAATTCCTTCGATCCCTATTCGGGACAGAGGGCATCAGCAATAAAGTTGCGGAACTAAACGCGGTTGACGGCCAATGTCTTTATCGCCGTCCAGTTCGTTTGAGCTTCTCCCAGTTTTCAGTTTACCTCTTCGACGACTTCCTTACGGGTTTCATTGCAGCGCTTGAGCTGCAATGTGTTTCGAACCGCTCCGCAAGGTGTGACCGATACACTGCCACTTTCTCCGTCGAACTTGCATTGAGACGGGTGCTTGCCTGGTTCGTCTCCACAATTCAGTGCTTACATATGCTTAAATCTAGCTTACATTTTCGCACATGGAATTATAATATAAGATTATACCATTGAAATGTTTAGACGAATTAAGCTGCGCCGCATATGCTTTTCCGTCTGATCCTGTCCACTTATATTTGTATTCGTCAGTCCTAAGTTCATTCTTCCAAAATGACTTTTTTGCAAACAAAATTCTTTTCGCTAAAAATCTTTTTTTACTTTACGATTGTAATTATTTAAATGCATTAAATATAAGTCATATATTATAATATTAAATTATATAAATTATAAAAATTAAAATTAAAATTAAATTATAAATTATATATTATAAAAACTTCTTAGTAGGATTATACAATTATAATATAATATATAGCAAAGTATAAGTTAGGCAACTCACATATTTTCCAAGCCATCTCTATAATAAATCCGTCTGTTTGGATGTGTGTGTGTGTGTGTGTGTGTGTATACACGTGTGCGACACAAACACTCAGCAATATACAATTCGATTGCCGCTGGACTGACTCCTTAATTAAACGCTGACCAAGCAGCTAGAACACGAACGACCGACGCCGCGCCACAGCATCTTGCATTAAGAAACGTGATTAAAGTCAACATCTTGCGCAAATGCGCTCGTAAGCGAACACTCTATTCGTGTCTGCGCAAAAGTTTTCGATATAAAAATATCAGCTGATGAGGGAAAACTTTTTCCAGATTATGATGACATTTTTCGATGGCGCGTCTCGAGGACATGCGACGTCGTGCACCGTGTACAGGATTACAGCATCGCGGCTAGCGTACAAATTGGCCTGAAGGTGAGCAAAGGGTGGACGGGGATGTTGTTTTAAGTGTACTAACTAAAATTAGGTTCGACATGCTCTTCGTTTAAGTTTCGCATAATTATAATTGATTGACACGTTTTTGTGTTTTTTTTGCGTATTAAAATATTTGTTAATAAGGAATTATCTGATGTACTCGTATAATATATAACCCGATTTTATGTACGCAGAAGCAATCAATTACTGCAAGCGGAGGACCACATAGGACGCGGACGACCAAAAATAAATGGGAATGCATCAAAATAACACCCTCAATCTTCCATTTCACTCCGGTCTGCGTGTTCCGTACGGTACCACAAATTCACCGCTAACATATTATAGTGCTCCTGTTGCTCGAACTGCGATGCGCTCTACAATTGCACAATGCGAAAAACATCCCCCACTCCGTCAACATGTAAACAAACATTTATACATTCAAATGGAACATTGAGAAATAGAAGGATAAATAGAATAAAGGCATCATCAGCTCGGCGTGAGCGTTGGCATCAGTTTGAACAACACCACCACCGACACCGAAAGCCAAAAGCAACACCAAAAGCATATTTTCGCTGTTACCCGGGTAGTCGGTGCGCTAATGCGTGGTAGAGAATACTACTTATACAGACATACACATATATACATATACACTAATACAGAGAGAATTCGTGAAGGGTGGCAAACACGCGCCAAGCCAAGCGTTTCGGTGCGGATGACTACTGTGTACGGATGTGTGCGTGGTTGTGTTAGTCTATATCCTTTAATATAGACTATTTATATATGTATATTATATTATATGGGGGTTAAAAACGGGAGGTGCGGATGTGGCGGCCGTGGAGCGCTGGTACGACGGTCGACGACTACGATTAATTGACATGCTGTCATGGGCTAACTATATCATTAGGATTTGCATCTTGGTTGCCATTTGTCAAACATGTAAATGTTTCTTAGTGTGGAAATGAATATCAAATTAATTGACTGCGCATTAAACAAATACAGAAATAAATCACACTTTATAGTTATGATGGTGTCAACATGATGAATTTACCGTTATTAATTTGACAGGACTCGTTCGCATCTCAGAAGATATCCAATTATATATTTGTGGCGAATTGGAGGAGGCGTGCCAAGGGACGGGGACAGCCTCAGGGGATCTCCTGATTTAGTAGTTGGCTCGCAACTCCTTCTTCTTTGCGGATAAATTTATGAAATCAGTATAAATGCGCATATAAATACTGCGCCAGTCAATAGCGCGGTCCGGCAATAAATAAGCGCGCCACAAAATCGAGAACGCGCCCGCAACTCGAGAGCATAACTCTTGTAAAACAATGCGCTCCACACACACACACACACACACACACACACACACACACAATTCTTCTAATATGTTCTGAAAACTTAATACGTCTGCAATTCCATACAGTTCTGCAGTTTATAGCATTTTGATTTCTCGGTCTGTCCCTTAATCATATATCACTGAAATACTTTGGAAATTTGTTGGTTGTTCCACACACACACTCACTCACTCGCAGCCATGTTTATAAATGTGTGTATGTGTATGTGCAGCTACAATATCGTGAGCATATAACATGAGTATGTTCAGTATATACATATAAATTTAAAACATAAAATATATCTACATCTCGCGGGTCCATTCCAGTGCCACCCTTTGCTATAGAACCCGTCACTCTGACCTGATTTATAGCCCATTGTCTTTCATTTCGGCATATATCTCTTCTTATGGATAACATACAGCACCACTCAACCTGCGCCCGAGCACGCGAGCTCTCTCAATGGAACTTTTGCCTTTTAGCTGCTGAGTTGTATATGCTGCTGATGCTGTTGTTGTTGTTGTTGTTTCTGTTTTATAGTATTGTGAATTTATACTTAGTTTGCACTAAAGCACCATATAGCTAGTGTTGTCTCTGTTCCCGGTGTCTCGACGTAGCTCGTTCCAGTTTTCAGATGATATGTGTGTGTTTTTTTTTTCCTCGATGCGGAAAAACTTTCGTGGTGCCTGATGTGCAAGTCATATGAACACTAGCACAAATTCACATATAGAATCGACCGCACAAATGCATTTTAACGGTTTTGACGAAACTGTATTAAAGGTTATGAATATATAGGCTCAGAAACACCAATTTTGTAATCTTTGTTTATATATTTCATCAATAAAAAAATACAATTAGGGTGCTAGAAATAAAATTGTAAATGTCAAAGAACATACATAGAAACATAGAATGTGAACAGTATACAAAATTTAAATGAATTATCTATCCAAAGTTTAAGTTCTAATCTAACAAATATAATCAAATGGTCAAATATAAAGAATTATTATTCTATAAGACATTTTGTTTGTATGAACTAACTGCATTTGGTTACGCTAATTAGAAGTTTTGAATAATTACAATTTATTCAACATACTATTTTTTAATATCGCCTGTTGATTTAGAATTTTTGTAAAATATATAACAAATAAATTTATTTTATTTCCATTATTTTATATTTTAAAATTATTTATTAGAATTATCATTTCGAAGCCCACAGTCTGTTGGTATTCTTCCTCTTCTGTATTTCAATGATGCATTTTGCGTGCAAATGTAAAAATTAAAATTCATTCAAAATAAAAAAATCGTCTATTAATAACACTTTGCGGGAAAAAGTACAGTTTAGGGGCAATGATTCAATCAGTTGTGAGATTACGGCTTTATTTCAGAAATTTTGTAAAATACATTTTGTACGGAAAAGTAGGCGAACGGTTATGGAATCAATTTATTTATTTTATTATTTATCATTTGAAAAAAAGATTCCAACTCCCCCTTAAATTTAAATTCAAAATACACTTTTCATTCATAAACCTCTTCCCCCTAAGCTGAATATATATATATATATTTTTTGGGCCAATAATAAATTACAAAAATATTTAAGAATAGTGAGATATTTTGTATAAGAATTAAACTACAATATAAAATTTGAAATGTACACTTAAAGTCTTTATTTTTTTTGTTGTTTTCAGATTTTTATTTTTACAAGACACTTTAACGAAACTGGATTTTTAAACGAGTATTCTGCTATTCTTATTTTTCAGCCAATCGTTATTCATCCAATATTTTTTTGAAGATAACAAAACTCAAAGAAAGGTCCAAAATGATTTATAATACAAGTCTTTTTAAAAAAAACAACAAAACAATAATAAAATAATACTGTTTTTGTATTTTACCCATTTTTTTAGCTATACCTTCTTTATATTTAATAACTATTTTTTTGCATTTACATATTTTTTGTCGACGATTTAGAGATTTTGTATTTCTTCGTTTTTTTCATACATCATGTAAATAAATTAATTGCATTAGCTTTCTAATCCTTCGTTGAATTGAATTACTTTAAAAATATTATCTCTTTATTTCGGATCACCATCAAATGCCGAATCAATAATAATAGAAAGAGGCTCAGACGAAAATTCTACTTCGCTTATAAACTTGGGTGCTTTGGATTAAGATTCACTTTCTTCTCTGAAAATGCATTGAAATCCATGAAGTTCACTGGTAAGCAAAGGCTCTTTAACGCCGAGAAAGAAACAAGATAAACTCAACGTCGATGCCGTTCGTTGATGATTTTCAAGATGTGGTTAAACAAAATGTTCAGCTAAGTTACCATAAAATACTTCAACAGAGCTGTCATGAAAGTGGCTTCAGTTGCATTTTTAAGTTGTACTATTACAATTAGGACAATTAATCCCCAAATTTGTATATCTACAGAAAATAACATCCTCTACTGCGCAACATTATCCAATAAAGAAGATCAGAAGACTTGGTTTTTTGATCTTCTTTATTGTCTCGATTGTAATAGAAAAAAATAATACAAGAAAGGAGCAAATACAACACTTATATACATAGGATTGCGTAACGAATGTAATTATCTGCGACCACTCATAATAAAATCCTCACACGACATCGCAAAAGGCTTTCGATAAAAGAGGAAGAAAAGCATCGTTTTTTTATAATATTTATGCAAACTATATTGTCCACATTTCTCACAGGAACATTGTTTTATAAATGTTTCCTATAGCACATATTCTTACTACTACTCCATCTCTGTCCGAGTTCCGCAGCAGGAATCCTTCCGGATTTTATTTACAGATGTTCTTATATACGTTCCAACAGGCAAAGCAGTGCAACACACAACTTGGACAGTAGAGACTGAACCGCAACCTAATCATGGTGAACCTCTTTAACACTGTTGTTTTCAAGCCACTCCAAAATCACTCATCTTATAAACAAGTTTTTCCTCATCTCTCTATTAGATGTCGAGGAACGCTATCAGTTTATTGGGTGCTAGATTAGAAGACCGGGTAAATGCTACTGTTTGGATGTTGTCTTAATATAATTTAAAAAATTAATTTAAATTATATTTTCTTTAATTGGAACCATATACCCACACCAAAAGCATTATTGACAAATATATTTTTTTAAATTAAATCTATGACAAATTTAGATGCTCTAAAAATTAGTTGAATTTTCAATTAGGTAGATTTTATGTGTGTATTTCAAAATGCCGCGTGGAAACATAAATTGCATATGTGAATTTGGATACCGTTCAACATTGTCAAAACTGCGACTGACAGTTTAGATGAAAAATGCATATAATTACTCCTAAGCACATACACTACACATATACAATCAATAGTACTGTCCACAACCCCTATACGCGAGCCGCCACTAAAAACTAAACTCATTCGCGCTGCTCGGGCAAGTGTCAAATTAATGTCCATTATAAAAACAGACGTGTCATCCGTATTCAAAACATATATAAACAATTTCAATGTTAGCATAACCACATATATGTGTAATATATAAACCTACACATAAATACATAGACACAATATAATGTGACAGAATAATACGTGCAAACTCTGTGCATATAATACATACATAAAGTCTGTCGCGGCAAATTTGTCTCTGTGGCCCACACATATTTCCGCAACAGCCCCATATGAATATTGGTGCGAATCCCGCGTCACGCATATATATTCAGAGATTCGCAGCCACGCGTCCCATAAACTACACGACTAACCTTCTCAAACCCTATCTCACCATTTATTAAAACCTTAATATACAGAGGACATTTTGCAACCCTTAACTCGCATAGCCGCATCTCTAATGAAATGCCGACGCGTCGTCAAGTTTAGTTTAGTACTCGGCCATCGTGGGTGTGAATGTATGTATGTATGTGTGTGTGCTGTGGTGTTCTCATCCCTTTACTGTATTATATAGAGCTCATATGGGCGGAAAGCTTATACATCCATATATGTCAGGAAAAGTTCGGACGACGTCGAGGATACCGGTACATACAGTCCTGTATCATTAAGATTTATTTTAATGCTTCCCGAGTAGGGTGTGCATTAAGTGCATTAACATAAAAGTATAGGAGAACGCACCCACACGCTCAATATGAACACCCGGTGCCCACTCTCTAGTTGGCAACGACTATACCAAACCATATCACGGACGGACGCACAGCTCGTTATTCCTATGGCAGGCATTAGCAGTTACGTTTAAAAATGCTGGAAATTTTTAATAACAAAAAGTCATCCCACAGTGTCCTGTTATACGCAGTGTACGGGTTATCCGTTCGGTGTGTCCGTCTCGTTGGTCGTTCACCAGGTCGGGAGCACCCTGTATATGGTGCTGCTTTATGGATACAAAGTGTCGAATTAAAGTCAAGGCTTGGCGTTCGCGTCCACTTTTAATGGACTTATATGTTGTAATCAAAGTTTGTGAAAGGATCATCCATTCCATCCATTTGGTGGGCATATATATACCCTCAGAGAGTATATATATATATATATATATATATATGAGTGTATGTCTAAGGGAGGCACTCACCCGTACATGTGCACGTTCACAACTTTTCTGTGTATATTATATTGTGTGCATTTATCTATATATAAAACACGCACACAGTGTCAATGATTCTACGAGGCCAAAACCACACATAGACACACACAACAAACAATCGGGTAAAAATGGAGCCAGGGTGACAAGCAGACAAATAATTTTGAAGAGCAGCAATTTAGCAATGAGACTCTGATAAATCTATACAAACAGTCGTATGTCCCTTTTGCTCGCAGTTTTATTTCCAACAACCCGCGTATACCATTATAACTTATTTTATTGTATCTATGTGTGTGTGTATTTGTATTATAGGAAGCGGGGACGACATGAAGTTGGCCAAATACACATTAATTGTATCAACATCTATAAATGACATTTACGTGACGTCCTAATTGCGAACACCATCATCGTCAGAAGTTTTCAACTGGACGCATACATACGCAGTGCTGCGTCTCGTCGTCTCAATATTATACTTTGTCTGGGTTGTATATGTATATGTTACATATAATATTTATATATTTTCTTCATGGGTATATACCATGCTCGCGAATCTGTTATTGGAAAATGCGAGAAAAGAAAAGCGCACATTGGTTTTTATGTGCAATGCATAAAGAGAGTTCTCTAGAAATATTTGCGTGCTTCAATTATTGGAAATAATGGATTTGCGCAACACTATAAAACAGTCTGTGCGCGCAGATTGAGTGCATGCTACGCGCGACCCTTGCGTCGTCGCTTGCCAGACATTTTCCTTCTATATACATATAGTTTTTCATTTTTATTATTTTCATTTACTAGATGCACTTAAATTATGTAAGACTCGTTTGGCGCAGATGCGGTCAAAAAAATGGCAGCGAGTTGATATAACGGTAATGGTCAACTCACGAGTATAGTATTTTCTATATAAATATTTATACTGTTAGTTTTGGCACTGTGTTTTGAGGCTTTTATGAAAATTGTACAAATATCGATTTAATGTGATTGAAATTTTGAGAGGTTCTCCATATAGGACAGCCCAATTATATGTTTCCACAATTAGATTATAAAACTTCTCTCTCCAGTCCATTTAAAATTTTAATTTCAAATAATTAAAACCTCTATTGTCTTATCAAACATGAGATATTGTTTCCCAACGTTTATCTATACCATTTTAGACAACTCGGATGTTGATCCGAGGACCATGACAATCGGATAAAAGGTACATGATATTAACTTATTGCGATATTTATTTGGTCGATTATTATTATGTACTCTGTTTTCCTACTAGGTCATTCAATAAGTCCGTAGGATGACACATAGATGGCGGTTTTCGTTTTTTTCATATGATTTTTATTTAGTACTAACTTTTAAGCGATACGTGTGTAAATTTGACAGCAATCTGTCTATTGATTCGTGAGTTATAGCATTTTGTATAAGGCATTTTTTTTTTTATTTTGATAAAACATGCAAAAATGTGAATTTCGAGTTTTAATAAATCATTGCTTTTTGATGACAAAAAATACAGTGAAAACCAAACAATGGCTTGATAAACATTGTCCGAATTATCTACTTTGAGACAAATGATAGAGAAGTGAAAAAAAATGTGTATGTGTATAAGTGTTTAACGCCCTCGAAGGCAACTACAGGGTGGGGCAACATAACCCCCCGATTTGAAATGAGCGCCATTCCGCACAATGATAATGTGGATGGGTGGGCGT
>JANSTU010041713.1:0-10882 GCA_027564075.1 Bolitophila hybrida | reverse complement strand
GGAAAAACATGGCGTCGTTCAGCGCACCTATCGGAAAAAAGTTGAAGCGCACCTATTGAAAAACCCTTTATATATGCGAGCATTGGTATTTTTAGTGCGTAGCCGCACTGTCTATATTTAAATTTGAGCATCAGACAGGCTATGAGCTAATTAATTCAGCGATGAGACGCAAATTATTCGATGCTCACCGCATCAGGAATATGCGATTTCTGTTATTATTGTTAGCGCGACACAACACCAGCAGATGTGAATTTATGTAATTTATGTGTGCAGCCGCAGCTGAAGACATACGCATACATAGAAATAGAGAGAGAGAGAAAGCCATCACATACATAATATCTAATTAATTATATATATATGTATATGCGGAAAATGGCATTTGGGTAAGCCGCATGCTGCACTTTGTAAATTAGCGCAACATCATTAAAATAAGTCTCGTTCAAGCTAATTCAATGACTATATATTAGTATAATTCGTGGAAAATTAGTTTGTCATTATTTAAAGAAATAAATTGAAAAAATTAACATAGAAAAGTCTTTTATGAATATTTTTACTAAATAAATAAATAATACATTTTTTTTTTATTTATCTCTACTAAATTATTTTTGACAAATATTATATTTTAATAAAAGTAAGAACTTAGGACAGAAAGTTTGATCAATTTAAATGTTTAAATTTATATTTTTAGGACAGATGGTACGCGGATTAATAACCTCAAAAAGTAAAATTATATTATCAATTCTTTTGTTGTCACGATGTGGGACAGAATGACTCAATGACAGTACACAGAATATTTCAGAACTTAAGTGTACATTGTTCGACAATTTATCTCGGCGACAATTAAACTCTCAACAAAGTATATCAGTTATAATTCATCTCAGCGAAAAGTATTTATTTATTTAGGGTATTATTTCAGGGCTCTAGGTTGTCATTCCTAACGTTTGTATTTTGAAATAAATAGCCTAAAGGGAGTTGGTCATAGGGTACAATTTCAGGGATCTATACCGAATGTTTTACCGAAGGTCTGGCAAATAAAAAATATTACTCTAATAAGTAATTTTTCTTTAAATAATTTTAATTTTGTGAATCTTCCACATAGAGTTGATGGAAAACTTTACAAAGCAATAATTTTTTTCAACTGACGTTGGGTAAATTCATTTATGACTGGATTTATTTAAAGATAAGAAGCGTGAGTCATTCGACTAACATGGATATGATTTGAAAAAAGAATCCCATCCATACTATTTGTTGTTTAAAATTTACCATTTGCGAGGCGCTGTTGAAGAGCACAATTTGCATATTATCCGCAGACATCGCAACAATCGAAACAATGGGTGGTGTGAAGGGTGGGCATCCAAAAATGCAACGATCGGCTGGTAAGGTTATGGCCACTGTTTTTTTTTTGATGTTCGCGGAATAATTCACTTCGACTATCTTGAGCATGGTAGAAAAATCACCGCTCAATAGTATAGTGAATTATGAGATCGATTTAATGCCGCTCACAAGGCAGTGAAACCGATGACCAAACTGACTGAATTGGGATACGGAATCTTTCATCACCCTCCATATTCGACAGATATGGGTGATGAACGATTTCGTATTCTAATTTTTAGATTACAATTTTAACCTTATCTAAAAAATTTAAAATCCTTTAATGTGGACCAAATTTTGTTTGAGATAGATAAATTTGTGTATCAATGTTAAGAGTCGAATGCACTTTATTTCCTTTGAATAATAATCCGCCATTCTAAATTTTCACAAGATATTCAAGGAACTTTAGAAATAAAATTGTGTAAAACTGCAAGAATGAATTACTTGTAACTTGACATAAACATAATAAACTGTTCTTTTATTACACAGAAATAAAACCCTACATATATACATACACCTATACCCTACAAGTACATATATGTTCAATTGTACATACATAGGTGTGCGTAACATTACGATCTCTGTATTATGTTTAAATTTTCCACTGTTACGAAACGCACGCGTTTTCCGAAAACACGTGATATCAACACAGACGCGACGCAAACACCCCATCCCACGATAATTCAAAATACTGTTTTGTGTGTGTGTGTGTGTGTGTGTGTGTGTGTGTGTGTGTGTGTGGTATTCCATCCATTCTGCGGCATTTTGCGATGCATTCATTCAATTCTGGTTAATGTGCACATTTTCCGATGTTCTGGCACATTATTCAAAATCAAAATTGAACAATATACGCGCATTGTGGAATGCAGTTCAGGTGAACGGTAAATACATCGGGAGGTGGGGGTATACGTATATAGCGTATAGAATGTTTGCCAGTTGTGTGACGTTTATTTGTTCTGGTTGACATTTGATTTTTTACATAGAATTTAATTTAATGCACACTATTAGGAATTTGGTGAAATTGACTTTTCTTTGAAATATTTCGAAATAAATTGAAATTAAATTAAGCAACTATATATTTATGAAATTTAGATTGTTTTCAATACATCACTATAAAATAATATTAAAAAAATATATATTGATTTTAATAAAAGCTTACCTTCAACATCTTCATTGTCCAGCATCTCGACAAGTTCGGTATCATCGTAAGTGTGACCGAGTGTATTCAAAATGGTGCGCACCTTCTCCTTTTCAATGCTGCCTGTTTTACCAGAGTCGAACATGGAGAAAGCCTTCTTGAACACTATGAACATTAAAGAAATTTCAAAAAGTTAATAAACCTAAAAATTATTAGAACATCTGCAATTTCAAGACTCACTGGCTTGTTGTTCTTCATCGAATGGAATGGCCTGGAATTAGAAATAAAATTATATTATTAAATCGTTCAAATTGTTTGTAAATTATAAAATGCAGTTTTGGCATGTCATTTATTTGCAATCCAATCCGGATATGTAAGTAAATGCATATTTAGCCAAAACAAGTTTTTTTAATTTATGCATTAAAAATAGATTATTGTATTTTAAAAAATATACTAATAAAATAAAGAATATATTTTTGCAATTTGCAATATCTCAATTCTTTTTTTCTGTATTTATATTTATTACTAAAATAATTTATTTACATTACTTTATTTTTTTTTCATTTCGTTTTAAAACAAATTATTTAATTCGAAACATTACGTCTAAAATAATAATTCCTAAATGTATTTTTTTATTTCGTCAGCTTTTTTTAATTATTTGCAAATGTATTCATTGCCAAAAGCAAAAATGTTATTACCCAATTGCAATTATAAAAAATCTCTTTTAACCCTTTTAATTCCTCCCCAATATTTGTGTACACATACATTTGTATAGATGTATATGTATATGTATTTTAATCCGACTGGCGAGCACATCAATCATTTTAAATCCCACACAAAATCCTGTTTTGGGTGGACGACTCATACACACACACATACAAACAAAATAATATCTAAAATACCGAGTTTTGTTTCATAAAATGTGCACATCATAAATTCTCGAAAAACGAATTAAATTCGCGACGCGTGCTCATGTTCGATTAAATCCTTTTGGACGCAACGAAACGAAAAAAAAATCACACACATACACACAATTATATACAAATTCGGGATATTCAGGAAAACTA
The DNA here is from genome assembly GCA_027564075.1 of Bolitophila hybrida. Taxonomy (NCBI): domain Eukaryota; kingdom Metazoa; phylum Arthropoda; class Insecta; order Diptera; family Mycetophilidae; genus Bolitophila; species Bolitophila hybrida. The sequence goes on along the minus strand of JANSTU010041713.1, from coordinate 7,306 downwards.
TAAGGGATATTTTAACACATTTATTTTCGACTGACCATTTTGTATGCTGGGTTTGCTTTATGTTGGGTATGCGCACGAGGCCACGATAAATTTCTAACTAATCTGAATGCGCCGTCGACAAAGAATCAAAGCTGCTATACACATTTTCCTCGCGCCCATGAAATCAGATGACTGATCTATGCGTATAAGTGTGTGTGTGTGAAAGTCTGTGAAAATGTATAAGTGTGTCTCGCTAATACATATATAAGAAAATGTATATTTATATCAAATACCTTAAGTGCGTCGCAGCGCGATCCTAAGATTTTCCAGTCGATTGCTTACTTGTATATCTATACAACACTAAACACATCAAAATCCACACATACACACAATTACCGCGAGTTAAATATATATGTATGTATTAGTAAGGAAATAGCGAGAAGGCAACAATAAAAAACTCTCATTTTCTTGTAATAATTGTTGAACACGTCCACTGAGTGATTTGTTTTGCAGATTTATCGGTAGTCTAGTAAAAGAATTCTATTTGGCACCGGTCCAGGCTATAAATTTGTCAAATAAAAAAGTATATCCAAGAGTCCAGATCATTTACAAATAGGATAAAAATACATCATAATATAATGAAATAAAAAAAAACAAAATGAAATCAAAAAAAAAAAAATTAAATAATTGTAAAACAATAAATTTAAACATTAATATAAACCGACAAAAACAATGAAATGATAAGTATTATGAATTACTGCGATTATTAAGGTCATGATAGTTTTCCCCGATTGTGTAAGGTCAGATTATATTAATTACTTTAACAATATACCTGCTCGATAGCCTTTTCGGAACTCTTGTATTGAACCACCAAGTTAAAAAAAATAATACGTATTCTTCTTGGATGGGTTTTATGTATTTTATTTGTTATTTTAAATATTTTGATTTTGAGATCTAAATTGTGAGTAGAATCCAAAATGCATTGTTGAACTCAACTTTGTTATATTATGCGTGAACATTATAAAGAGGTATCAAAGAGCTATCAAAGATCTATAATCTACTTATAAAATGTACAATCAGTCCGATCGCATTTCTTTAATAGCTACATAGAAAATCGCAACCTTTCTCTCCTTGACATTCGCTTTGAAGTTGATAAACGAATATATTTCTATGAGAGTATTTCAAAAGCAAACCAATATATTCTTCGGAAGGCGCTCAAATATAAAAAAAAAATTATTTGTTTAGTCAATGGCTTTGTCTTTGTTCGAATGACTATCAACTTGAATGAATGACTCTTTCTCGACAATATATTAAATATTAAAATATTAAATCCAAATATTGGATCAACTTTTACAGCAACCAAATTGCTCAGAACATGGTCGACGAAGAAAAAAAATCAAATAAATTTTTTCCGTTTATTTTATTTTGTTTGTTTGATAACAAATAATATAATGTGAATGCCAAAAAATATGTGTGTACCAAAAAAAATAAGTGGGTGAACAAAAACATGAAAATAAAAAAAAAAATCTTTGTAATATATGTGAAAACCTAAAAAACAATTGTGCACTATTAAAAAAAAACAAATACAATTAAATGATTATAATAACAATTGCATATACAAAATGTAACAAAAAAAACAAATAATGGGATATAATAATTTAATATTAGATGGTGAAAACTATAAACGCATACCAATAATTAAAAAAACGCGTTTCAAATATTGAAATTTTGAATATTTAAATTTAAAAATGCTTTTTTTTATTTAATGAACGCATTTTACACAAACCAAACATAATACAGAGTTCTCCAGACATGACATATTAGTAAATAGATATATTTGTTGTGCTCGTAAATATATGTAATATATATTCATGATTTTCTTTATTATGAGTCTCGGTTACCCTGAAGCACCATATAAATTTTTTAAATGATGTAGGCGAGATAGTTGATATTTTTGAACAACATTCGTTTTTATTGCAGGGATGGGTTGTTATTGTTGTCGTTGTGAGTTTTAAAACCTGTTCTTTGTGTACTTGTTCGAGATTTTCGAGCAAATAAACGTTCCAGTCTAAAAATATTAAAGATCTTAAAAAAATATAACTTTAAAACTTAAAAAAAAAAAAAATATGGGCCAGATGCAAAATATGCCTATTTCTATCGGTCCCAACACGATTGAACTTAATCTCATCACTCCAAGGAAGTTTTGTTTTCAAAATTGGAGCCCCTTTTCAAAATTGGGTCTGGCTAGTTTTGTTTTAATCTTCATAGATGAGATAAACCGTTGTCCGGGGTCATCTCGGTCAGTTTTTTTTCTGCTTTATCTTCCGGCAAATGATATCGGTGGTGTCATCTACAATATGCTTATTAGCATTGAGGACCATGTATCGTACACAACACCAGCTCCATATCAAGAATATTTATTGAGATAATATTTATCCTTATTCCGTTTTTTGGTGTTAATTAATAAATTCTTTAAAGATCTTGTGTTGTGTTGTGGGTGGTTTCAATAAAACCATCCTTAAAGCTGCTTTTTTATATTTTCGTTCACTTCCAACTATCTACTGGTTGAATAAATTGCGGTCCTAACATAAAAAATGCTGTCGAATAAAACAATATGCAAAACATTGAATCAAATAATTAAAAATAATAAAGCATTTTACTTTAAATGGAATGCGTTCTTGAATAATTCAATGCTATTTACAATTAATAAAAACGCGTGCCGATAGAAACATTTGTGTACCAACATAAATAAATGGGTGTTTGTTTGTTTATTCTTTTTGTTTTAATTATATATATTAATTTAATAAAGATCTCAATTTTGATTTTTTTGTTTAAATTTAGAGCCATTAAATAATAGCGGGAGCGGCATGACTATTGAAGTGGCACAAGCTTTAAGAAAGAGAAACGGAATTCTATCAGGACCAGTAATCTTATTTATTTTAAAATTTAAAATTGCAGAGCAACTGATATGGAAAGTTCCTAAATTTAGGGATTATAGAGGATATTCAAATACAAAAAAAATATATTCCGGTATGGGTCAGGTGCTCACAAGATGCCACATCATTATTTGGGATGAATAACCATTGAAAGCAGTAATTCCGTAATAAACATATTATATGCGGACGTAATAAATGCATGCTTCAAATCGTCTTCATTGTGGCTTAGCGTCCCTACATTAAAATTAACTACTTACGAACTTGGGCGTTCAAATTCAATTCTGAGATGTATTAATTGAAAACTCTTTCCAAATCTTCAAGAAAATTTAAACAATCATCGGTGGAAGGAAGGAAAAATGTGGAAATCATTCAAAGTATAAACTGGACAGTGAAGAATTTACATTTCATTGGCCGAGAATGTTGCGATTAGCTTTACAACTGAGTTTTTAAACTCGCTGATATGCATGGAAATCTACATGTATAATAATTTACATTAACATTTACAAAACATACATTATTATTAATTTAATTCAGTCAGTCTTGATGCCGCATCTTTAACCTAATACATCCAGCGGATTGTTTTGAGTGCATCAATAATGAGTATCTTCCATTGTGTTGTGAGTGTGTGAGTTGACGCTATTGTCGTTTGATTGTGGTGGTCAGCTCATTCTGAGTTTGTTGCTGGAACAACGGCTATATTGCATATAGCCAGTTTGGTTCGTTGCCTACAATTCTCTAATACAGAGTGATTCATATCTCCGTTACGCTTGTTTGCAGTTTGCCATACAGGTGAATCAATTCGACATTAGCTCTACAGCAGTTATTTGTCTAGCATTCATTGTAACATAGATGCTGGCTGTATTAGTGAATTGCCACATTTATGTATGTTTGTGTAAGATCATTCTTTCGCAGCAACCGTCATCTAGCTAACACACACATACTCTCGTACACACTGCGAGGTGCTCTATTTTTTGTACTTTTTCTTCGGCTCTGTCACATTACTTTGTATACTACCCTACCGTTACAAAGCTGTCCAGTCATTTGCATATTGGTCGTGATATTAATTTGTGTATCCGAATTTGCATAATACTGATCATGTCGATTAGTAATAAAGACATTGCAAAGCTTATCGGAAACCTAAGCAGCCAAACAGAAACTACCACTGCAAGCACAAATTCCAAAATCGATAGCCTTTCTGAGTTCATTAATGCACGCATGGATCTATTGGAGAATAAATGCAAAAGTGAGACTGTTGAAGTATATTATAAACTAAACGCTGCTTCGAGTACCATTGAGGAAGAGTCATGTGAGATAACAACAAGCTTTTGATATCTGATCGACCTAAAAGACGCGGTGGTCGGTGGTGGAGTTGCAATTTACGTTAGTACTGCGCTTAAATCGCGAGTTGTCGCAACATCTTGTTCTTGTGATCGTGATCTGTTTAAATGTTCATTGAAATTATATTTCCTAACTCTAAAAATACTTTTTGGTGTTGTTTAAAACCCACCTTCCACCGATGAACTGTCCATTTTAGAAGCGACATTATGCCCGAGTATGACAATGTAATTATAATGGGCGATTTCCACGAAAACGTTCTCTCTTCCCCACCTAAGGCGCAAACCAATCGATTCTTACATATATTTTCTCAGCATTCCTTTGAACTTATGTCAACTGGATCTTATCTTATTGATTATATATATATATATATATTATATATTATATATATTATTGACCTTATAATGTAAAGTACCTATTGGTTTTGCAGCTCCTAGATATAAAAGTTTTATTAAACAAATTAATGTTGATTATATAATCTATATAATATCGATAGGCATGGTTTCGAAGTTTGAATAACTAGCGCTTGATTTATTAAATCATCACGCTGGTGCTAATAAAATATGCCCCAAAAAACCGTCAACTGTGGTTTAATAATTAAGTCCAGCGTGCTATTTTTGAAAGAAATATTGCTAAAGGACTTTGGAAAAATTATAGTTTTAAAATATTAAGAAATAGAGCTGCAAAAATTATAAAACATGCAAAAAGTAATTTCTTTGCACCCGACTTAGTGATAAGCTTCCAAACCGATTACATTGGCAAAACCTTAATTCTATTGGAATTAATTCCAATAATAATTTATCACGTCCATTTACAAACGAGCAATTTAACAATTTTGTAGTTTCCTCTGTTCCCTCTGTTTCCTCTGTTGTCCAAAGTATTATATTAAAGAAGCAGATGTGTGTTCAGTCTGGTTTCAGACTACGACATTGTACAACAACAGCTCTTCTAAAAGTAATTGACGATATTTTTAGAAAACTTGATCAAAAACACGTAACTTTTCGAATGTTGCTTGATTTTTCTAAATCTTTCGATACTTTATCCCATTCGATCTTGTGTAACAAATTGTCAACTCGATTTTGTTTTAATTCCTCAGCTGTTAAACTTGTACTCAACTATTTATCGCATCGTAGTCAATATGTTGATATTGTCGGAAGCCTTTCGTCTGATGCTGTTATTAGTTCTGGAGTTCCACAAGGTTCTGTGCTAGGTTCGGTGTTGTTTTCTCTATTTAATAATGATTTACCCCTAGCTCTAAGCAATGAATCTAAGTACCACATATATGCTGATGATGTCCAGTTGTACTACTCGTGTCCGGCTCCCCAAATTCTTATCATATTAACTCAATTAACTCGGATCTTTCTGTTGTAGCAAATTGGTGCTTATTATCACCTCGATTACGTATGAATCTATCATCTTTTACACATTTAACCCTCGATGGAGGACAGATTCTGTTGTTTAATGAATATGCAATAAATCTTGGTCTTCACCTTAATAATAGACTTAACTGGTCTGATCAAGCATCCCATGCCGTTTCTAAAGTGTACTCCGTGCTTTGTAGTCTGTGGATTCATGCACATCTCATGTCTGTTGAGACTAGACTTAAACTTGTTAAAGCCCTTTTGTTGCCTCACTTTACATATTGTCACGTTGTATTTGCGGATATGTCCGAAGCCGCTTACAGTATGTTTAAAAAGGCTATCAATGCATATACCAGATTTGTTTACCGTATAAAGAAATATGATACCTTTGGTGACTTCCGTGATAAGATTTTAGGTTGCTCGCTTAGAATTTTATAAATACAAATGCTGTGTTTTTATAAAGAAATGAGCCGACTTGAAACGCCCAGTTACACTTACAATAAATTTCAGTTTTCATTCTCGCCTAAAGCTCATAATATCACCATTCACCATCAAGATCAATTTCACGTTTCATTCTTTGTTTATGGTCCTAAATGCTGGAACTCTTTGCCCTTCGATATTAAAACAACCATCCCCATTACTAATTTAAAAAAAAATTACTTCACACTTCTTGCAGTGCTCGTATTTCCAATAGTTTACGCTTGCCCCTTGATGGTTTATTTCGTGTGTGATGACTGATGATGCAATCAAAATTAATATAACCTCATTTTAAGTAAATATTAATTAATTAATGTTAATTAATTAATTAATTTAATTAATGTTAATGTTTTTACACTGTACATTAAGAAACAACTATAAAATTGTATTATTATTTTATATGTATATAAGGCTGCCGGCCTTGATGTTTCCATATTACGAGTATTATTAATAAAAAAATAAATAAATAAAATGTGTTTTCTAATGGAACGAGATTGGTTGTGAAGCAAATGTTGGGTCACGTCATTTGGACAACAATATTTACTGGAAAGTTCAAATAAGAACATATTTCATTAAAACGCAAATTTCTTTTCAACTAGAGGACAAACAATATTCGCAACAGCTCGTTAGATTTTGATGAAACTTTGATATAGGTATTCTTTATTAGGGTGTTTTGTATATATATTTACAGGGCCCAAACGATATATATATATATATATATATACATTATTGATTTGGTTAATTTTGGTAAACGTAAACAAGTAAGCATATTACTTTAAATATAATGCGTTTTTGAATAAAACAATTTAAAAAACTTAATATGAGATATACTATATATATATAATTTTCTATTTAAAAATGTTTGTGCAAAAAATAGGTCTTTTCCCACAAACATAATTATTAAGTATATAATATGTTGTCTTATTGTCTTATCATTTTTAACTGCTTTTTCTTTCTGTTTTCAGTAGGTACATATTCGTTAGTGTTATATGGGCATTATCTGTGGGAATATTATATTCGTATTCGATATCTGTGTCCAGATCCGAGTCAGGATCCTTTTTCGGCGGCATTCTAGGAACACCGTTAACCATTTGCACTTTTACAACATTTAACCATAGCCATAGCCGAGTGGGTTAACGCATTGGCCTGGTTTATGGGAGGTCGCCGGTTCAAACCCGGCCGGCAGACCGAAGTGTTTTTCGAATGTAGCACTTTAAA
>JANSTU010041702.1:0-10885 GCA_027564075.1 Bolitophila hybrida | reverse complement strand
ATATAATAGTCCTAGTATTTGGTAGGGAATCCTTTATTTTTCAGTACAGCAGCGCATCGTCTTGGAAGACTAGCCACTAAGTCCTGGCTTCGATATAAAGGAATATTATTCCACACATCCGCCGATCGATGTCGATTTTTTACATCTCAGACCTCTCTCTACATCAGCCCAATGGTTCTCAATACGATTTAGGTCCGACTTTGGGCTGGCCACTCCCAAACAATTTTTTTGCATTCGTAAACCATCTCTTCACTGAACGTGAAGTGTGTTGATCATTATCCTGTTGAAAAATATATGTTACTGGCATATTATCATAAATGTATGGATCCATTACATTTTCCATAATGTCCTTATGCATGTGTCCATTCAGACACTGATGCGTATTAGTGGACCTACGCCGTAGGCACCCCAAACCATTATACGTTTCCACCACTGTGCTTAATTCTCTTTATAGTGTATCTTGGGTTCAGGTGTTATTACATACACTTTACTATCGGATCCTAACAAATTAAATTTAGATTCATCGCTCCACATGTTTTTAAAAAAGATAGTGGTTTTAGACAATGTTGTTGTCGTAAATGTGCTTCTAAGAGACGAAATCTAATACTTCTCAGTGAAGTACCTATGCGTGGATTGCAGTTGAGGCAAGGCACGGTCGGACTTAATACATCTGCAAATTATTCGATCCTTCTTTTTAGTTGATGTTTTAAAACGGTACTTTCTACGTGGAGAATCTGTAGTACCACTCTCTCCGTAGGTATTTTTCGCAACAAATACCATTTTTTTGTACACATCAGATCCATTGCAATGGCTACCGTGGATATTTTCTGTTTACAGTATTTATTCACTATTATTCTACTCATTTCTAGGGTACAACTTTTATTTTTAACCATTATTAAAGCTAAATTAAATATTCTGAAATTCCAAAAATATCGAAAGTACATACACAATATGAATTTAAAGAAATTTTAGATTTTTATGTAAAATGCCTAAAAATATTTATTTTATTAAAAATTAAGGATTTTATGCAAAGGTTTTTCATGCGAAAATAATTTTTTTAAAACAGTAGTCCATCTTTTCATCTACTTTATCCATCTCAATGGTTCCTGTAATCCCTTGTGGGACATAGTGCCAGTATAGATAGGGCATCTCGAATAAATTGCTTATTACGGGTTCTCAGGACTGATCAGGTCATGTTAATGTGATTTGCTACTCCTATTAGAGCTTAGATGTTATTCTTAAAATATTAATATAAATAATTAAACAATTTTTTTTATAAAAATTACCACCAGAAGGAATAAATACCCATAAAATTTCCAAACAGCCATGACTTAAAGTGGAATTAAGATTGGTTTTGCACAATTCAGAATTAAATTATTTCCAAATGACCATTAAACTCGAATATTTTGTATTATGAGATTTTTAAAAAAAATACATTTAAAATACATTGGTTTCATATCTCTTTAAAAATAGCATCCAGTCGGAAATGTATTTTTCGTTTCGCCTTTTTTAAAATATTAATTTTGATCAAACTATGCCATCCAGCAACCCCTGGGTATATCTTCTGTGTTGTAGCGCACGCGATGAATTGTAAAAAGTTGCGCACCACAATTTTTATATTATTTTTTCATTTCGCAATAAAATATGACCTCGACGACGACACGGGGGAATTGCACGAGCGCTCTGCTGCTGCCACTCGGCCCCTGCCTGTTCGCCAATGTCCATTTCTTCTGTTGAATTAAAAAAACAAAAATACTCCCGCCGTACGTGTGTGTAATTTCTAATATCTCCATGTGTCAGTTTAGACTTTACGGGTGCGGTTATTCCTCAGGACATGCACAATGATATAAAAACCTTCTAGTTTGAAAAGCATATACATACACGATTGCATAATTTAACATACTATGTCGCAATATGGATGTATATTCGATTGCATCAAAGAGTTTTTTTCTACTGGGGGCACAATGAACCGCAAGCTCAAGGAAAAAGCTAAACATTTCAAGAACGCCCACAAAGACATTCATCAATCACTCTGCATATTCGGTAATTGAACATGTGTCGAATCCTGTTTTTTGTACACATAATCCCATTTCCATATATCAATAAGTTATCAAAAACAAACTGACAGAGCAAAAAAAGGCATTAAAACATTCACACCTGCACTGCAGATTTTCCACATTTCCACCGCACATCGAATGCCGACTGTGTGCGTATGTATAGTACATTCGAATCCACTACGGGATCAACTCGTGTATGTGAGCGGAATTCGGGCTAAGTGTCAGTGGCAGGGTAGATTGAGCTCCGACGCATACGTGCGACGGAACGGTGGCGCAGGGATTTTCATCAATTATTTGACTGCGTCTTTTTGCTGCGGCTGTATTTCCACCACGCGTTTAAACGTATGTGAGTGTGCGTATACCGTGTAAGTTGGGCTAATTCAATTTGTTTTGATTTGTTGTGTATTATCAGTGAAAATTGTGCGTGAAATATGTGTGCTAACAACATCCCCCATAGCGGTTATATACATTTTGTCGGAGTTTTCTTTTTGCAGGATATATACACTTGTTTTTGTGTACAATGTACATATATGACATACCTATACTATATGTAGCTATCAAAAATTCGCCTTTTCCTTCCCTTACTCGCATCATGTCCCGTGTGCCAAGTGTGCACAATATATAATTCATTTATTCCTCCCCGAAGAATAACACTGATAATGAGAAAAAATATGGAGTCTGGCCGTAGTTAACCAGAGAGCCAAATTAAATTATTTCGCGCATACAATAAAAAGAAAAACGCGAAAAGCGCACAAACTTTGGCCCCGGTACTTTTGGGGATTAACCGCAGTTTGTGCTGACGATGTGGATATTTATGGTCGTGTGTTTCATTATAAAGTATATGCTGCACAATTTATGTACTTCCTGTTTATAAATATAGCTTACAGTATTTTCAATTGTATACTTTACGGGTTTTTGAATTTTTTTTGCCGGGGCACAAGAGTGTATTGTTTGTGTGTGTTTTTTTTTTGCCGCCGGTAAAACGGAAAACACTGGTAGAGTTCATTTTTCACGAGGTTAAACCAATTTGATAAACTCTTCGCGGCTTTTCAAACTTCCGTTGCAGCAGTTAATTTAGCTAAGCGAAATTTATGTTCTTACATCTGGTCATGAATCTGTGATGTAGCCTCAAAAAATGCGAACTAAATTAAGGTTTATTTATGTTTTGTTTAATTGCCATATTATAAATGTGAATCATATTATTATTAGGTTCATATATATTATCTAAAAAAATATTTTATTTTATTAAATATCAGCTTTAATAATTTCCACGTAGATCGATAAAATTTATAAATTTTCCGCATATTGCATAATATCTATAACAGACGACCCCGGTCTTGTGGCTCGCGCCTAAGTGAGTATATATTCCTTACAATAAGCCCTATAACCTAATTCAATAAACATATTAAGAAAACATCAGAACTTGCTTAAATTCGGGAAACTTGTGCAAGTTCTTGAGTTATGTATGTATACGCTGCGGTTACGGTAAACCGACAATTCTCATACGTGCATTCGATGTATATCATATCCCGTATATGTACTGTATGTCGTATATATGCGTAGATAATGTATATGTGTAAGTGTGGCGTAAACTTTGAGGTTTACCCTCATAACTTCTGATGGAATTAATAATGCGAAGGTACCTCGTGTATAATCCCTTTGGTTATTTATTTGGAATATTCCCAATGGAGCAATGTGCGGAGTATTCCTATGAATTCTGACAATTTGATTAGCAGGATGAGTGTGTATCTCAATATAATACATATACATATTACATAATGCATTATTGCATAGCTAAAACTATAATAAAACTACTTATTCTTAGGATATATCTAATTAAAATTGCATTAGCATTGTTTTATTATTTCAAGATATTATATATTATAATAAAATTATGTGTTATATTTTATTGTATTTTATATACCGCTACTCTTCTCTTCTCATCTATATGAATAACTTACACCATCTGCATGCCAAAAATGTAAACTATATGAAGTACACGAGAAGTCTTACTTGGCGTTTTATTTGTAAATTTTAGAGCAGGGAATGCATGTGCAAGATAACAGTAAAATAAATTTACTTTTACTGGGTTGTAATGTTCCTAACGACCAATTCTTTGTACATTTCAGACAGCTTTGTGTAGTTTACATATTTAAAGTTATGGCTGCCGTATTTTAAGTGAACCAAAAGTGCAGATGGGAGCGTATGTAATTTAACAGCTTTAAACTCTAAAAACACTGTAAAAATTGTTTAACATAATGAACCTTATTCTCTTTACAAAATTTACAACATTGTTTATTTTATTTTAAGGATAATATTCTTATCTCAGAGTGTTGATAATTAAATAATATATAAATCATCTATTTGTAATGTGTATTGATCATTGTGACGTATAAATAAAACGATTTTCATTGTTCAATATTGAACTCTAATAATCAAAACATTGGCGATCAACCCGAAAATATCAAAATAGCGAACTCCTCAAACTCGTGAATTGATATGCAAAACAACACTGCAATTGCGACAAGTGTGATGAACTGTGTTTGAACCTGCAAAGTTTTGCAGAGTAAGACAAATCCATGTACAAGTTATCCAGACAATTTGTAGAAAACCATTCATAGAAAGACAATTCGTTGAAAACAATTCATCGAAAACAGTTCGTAGAAAACAATTTGTAGATACGAAATTCATAGAAAACAATTCGTCGAAAAACGATTCGTAAAAACACAATTTATAGAAAACAATTCGTCGAAAATTAATTCGTTGAATACAATTCATAGGAAGACAATTCGTAGAAACACAATTCATAGAAAATATTTTTTAGAATACAATGTATAGTAGGACAATTCGTTGAAAGCTTAATAAAGTATATAAATAATGTGTATTTGTGTATAAACTGTATTTTGATGAATAATGTCTAAAAGTTTGAAGTAAAAATATTTCAAATTAAGATAAAGGCAGCCATTTTGCGGAGACACTGTAGTGTCCCTCGTAACTTGATGTAGGTTTATCTGAAATCAAAAATCATTTCCTTTCTGGACATGTTTAACGAGGCCTCATCGATGGCCAATTTTTTTTTCTAATTTTTTTAAAATGTTTTTCAGCAAAAATCGTGATTTTCAGGATTAAAATTCCTTTAAGTAGCTGTGAAATCGAAAAAAAAAACTTTGGTGCTCTGGCATATAATATGTGTAGAAAGTGTGTGCAATAGTAGAGTTATGATGAAAACCGACTATAAAAAAAAACATTTCGAGAAAAAAAGTTTTACATACACGCACGTTTATGCACAAAGAAATTTCGATTATTATAATTATTATGAATATATTAAAAGTGATTCAGGCTCTTCCTCTGCTATTAAAGTTTTCTGGATTCACATATCTTTTTAGGCAGTTTCATTCCAGAATAGTTGATAATGTCGCTTCATGGATTTTAAATGTTGGCGAAAACGTCAATATGTCAATAAGGTTCGATGGGGAAAAGCCAAGTGATAATGTAAGAAATGGATTTTCAATTACATGTTTGCGCGATTTTTGTTAGTTAGTTCCAGATCTCTCACTAAATCGAACAATTTCATTTCGGTCAGAAGGTATTATTTGATTTGGCGAATTGTTGTGATGTTAGGCTTTCTCTTTTTCTTCAGAACATTTCTTATACGGAATTCCATTATTATTTTAGAAAATTGACCCCATTTTTAAATTTAGAAACTGGTCCAGCCTCTTAAATTATGATAGTGTGTCTTTCCGTTTTCAAATCGTCTGTTTTTGAAAACAGATCTTTTTTAGTAAATTTTAATTTTCAAATGATTTTTTACGAATTGTATTTCTTTGAATTTTTTTTCGACAAATTGTTTTCTATGAATTGTTTTTCGACGAATTGTTTTTGCCGCATCTTTTTTTATGAATTATGTTTCTACGAATTGTTTTCTATTAATTGTTTTCTATTAATTGTTCTCTACGAAATGTTGTTCTACGAATTGTTTTCTATGAATTTGAATCAACGAATTGTTTTCAATAAATGATTTTCTACAAATTTGTTTTCTGTAAATTATCCCTACAGCACATACCAAACAAACTAACCATGCCAAACTTCAACGGCAAATGGTAATTTTTTGTATTTCGGAGATTGAGGGTGAAACATATCTGATGGTCAATTATTAAAGGTAAAAGGGTTGCAAAGAGCCATACTATTTTGAGATCTGTATAGAAATTATAATTTAGGCGAGGTGACATTTTAAATAAAAAAAAAATTAACGCGGAAAGTAAGTGTTAACTGAAGAGTTTATCGTGTAAAGGTATTTTCTCGTGTTTAATTCGTTTTAGTTAATTTCAAATAAATAATTATATTTTGATAGATTTATAAGTATATTTGCAGTTTTTTTTATATTTTTATACTACATTATACTTTAAGCTGATAGCAAGTCGTAGGTAAATTTATACGCTCTTAAAGCCCTTGTCTTCGGTCGCCAAGAGTTGTCGAGTGCAGACGTGTTTTTATGTGTGCGCAAACCGAATTTTGTTTATTACATTGCATTGTCCCAGTTAGTGCGCAGATCTGAGTGCTCCTTATTTCTGTAAAGATCAGATGCACTTCGGGGCCTCAAAATTTATTCGGCATGTCGAAGTCTGAGTGAAATACCGATGTTATCTTGAACAGTCACATATCCATCTGAAACTAAGTCCATAAATACTTTTACAGTTTGTGTGTACATTTTAGCACGGTATAAAAAGGCAAGATAGGATTACAGGATTATATATATATATATATATATACAAATACATCGGATAGCCAAAATATCAAACTTCGTTATTAATATTTATTATGGAAATATGTTATGGCAAGTAATTAACTTTACACATCGTTTGTGGCGATGATTTGCTTTAATTAACCTTAATATAAAATATTACAAATGATTGACATAAAACACTTAAAAATATATCTAATAAACTTATAATTTATTATTAATACATTATTATAAAATATAAATAATCCAACGAAATGTCAAACGATGTGTTATAGTATATTATATATAATATAATATATAATAATAATTACATTCGCAGCACGAATACCAGCAATTTAGGTCGAGTGTTGTTGGTTCGTCGTTTTATATATGATATATAATTAAAAGATATTAAAGTATCCCCCTAGTGACCACAAAAGGGTATACGCTTTCAAATATTATATAACAACTCCTATCTGCGCAAAGGCGGTGTGCAACGGACACTGTAAGTCAATTAACCCGTACTATCCGAAGTGAACACCCCCGCACAAACACAAATACACATCTACATATATATGGCGACATTTTGCTCAAGTTGGAATTTGTACGACATTGCAAGCAAAGGAGTCTGAACAGGGTTGAGGTAATAACATTATTAAAAAAAAAACAATCACAAAAATTTATAACACAAAAAAAAATGTTATAACAGAAAAGATCAAACAAAGTTTGTAAGATTAAGATTAATTGCACATGATTTAAATATTATTATCAGTTTTTATTTAAGCATTTAAATGTTAAAAATTCAATATTTACTATTTTTTTTATTTTTCGAATTTGTAATTTATTTTACTCAACCCTGCTCCACGCTGGGGTGCGCTCATATTCTCAAGCAAATAATCAAATGTGTCGTCTAGTCTGACCTCAGAAATAATATATGATTTGTAAATTGTGATGAGTTTTCCAAATGAAAATTGTCATATCCTACACATGCATACACACTAACTATATATACACAATTATATAGGTTGTATATAATATGTATGTTTATAAATAATACGTTATGCGCAAAAGGAAATCTCAGAAATACAGCATGTGTATGTTGCTGAAATTACATATAATAAATACGTATAATAAGACAGACATGTAGTTTTATATCTACATCCAGACATTTGAGAATTTCAACAAAAAGCTCTACAATGTACAAATGTATAGTTGTATTATATATAATATATACATGCATAAATATATGCTTCAGAACGGGGGCGTTTCAGTCATGCGCGTCTAATGCCGTATGTCTACGTAAAAATACAAGAAAAGTTATCTAATGAATAAGAAAGTGCTTCTAATTGGATGAGTTTGATAAAGAAATCCCGCCCAAGTTAAACAATAGAGCTTTAAGCTTTCACAAGCCTTCAATGAATCACGAATGCACTTGGATAGCGTGCATTCTATATGTTTTAATGTTAAATAGCATCTAATGTCCAAAGTGACAGACTCTAAATTATTCAACGGTTCGTGGGTGTGTTTGTCAATTTTGTGTATATACTCGTATATAGAAACAGTAATATATTCAGAGTGCATGCAGTTGAACTGAATTCCGCGGACAGTTGACAGAAATATCGGTTTCAAGTATTGAAGCAAACACAACCGATTCGGTCGTCTGAATACAGTGGACGTTATAAATGTGTCGTTTTGTATATGGCAGAGTGTGAATCAATTCACCTGGGACTAACTATAGACAATTTACACTACACAAATGTACCAAACTAAATTATTTATGGATTTATAAATTGTATATACGTAGCATACATTATATTGTATATATTTTCCTTATTAGTTTATTACATTCGCCAGCCTTATTCTGAGTGATTTGATTTTTTATAAATAGGTATTGGGATTTATTGCATTCTCGAGAGACAATGCCTTCTCTCTTTTTATTTTTATTTTAAAAAAAGAGAATTAGTTTTTTTGCAAAGTCTTGAAAAAATAAGATACATTTATTTTATTTCACCAAATTTGAACTCTGAGCAGACGGGAATAAGACATAAACAATAGTTAAATATAGACTCGACTATATATAATATCGACATTTTAATTCTGCATGGGTAAGCTTCGGTTTCTACATTTTACAAAAAAATAATGTTTGTAATTAATTCAAATTATTAAAACATAGTTAGGAAAAACATGATATTTAAAAAATATACTTATACTAATTTCATTGAGAAAATATTAACAAAAATTATATTGACTATCATCTTGGATATATAAAACAAAAAAATGTATAATTTTATAATATATTCAAATGTGTTAAAAAATACAGTTTTCTGGATTTACAAATGTTTTAAGGATTTTTCTTTAGTCCGTAGTGCGTTTTTTATTGAAATAATGTATAGTGTGTTTTTTTCGTGGCCAAAAATAAAATAAAACAACCACAAATCACTAAAAAGTTACTTTTAAATTAATTGTATGCTTTAAAATAATTTCGGGCATGTGTTTGTTTTTTGTGAGTCATTACTGTAGTTTGGACTTATTTTGAGTATTATATTCTTAACAACAACTGAGTTACATATAATATTTATATGAGAACAATCAGATAAATCCCATATAATTTTTTTTATGGACTAAAAACTTTATTGTTTTAGAGATAATACATTATTTAAAATAGTCCATACATATACATTTTTTGTTATTTTTCTAATAAATAAAAAATTAATGCAAAGTTATTTTTTTATTTAAATAATTAATAATATAAATGGATTTAATTTTCTTTATTTAATATAAATAATTATCAATATATGTTTTAAATAATTTATTAGCTCAAAAACGATAAATTATTTTTGAGAAAATTGTAATGCACATTATAGCGCAAAGTAAGAAAAAAATTATTTTTTTGAGAAAAATTCAATTTTAACAAAAAAAACACAATTTCTTTTAAACAATAGTAAAATATAAACTTGACTATATATCTACATTTTTATTTTGCATGGGTACGCTTAGGTTTCTACATTTTACAAAAAATCAATTTTAACAAAAAAAAAACACAATTTTTAATTATAAATCTACAAGTAATATGATATTAACAATTATACTTAAAAAAAGGTTATTTTATAACCAAGTAAAATAAATATTATCGGCTTATTCTCGGATAAATATTTTTTTAGTTATAATTAAAAATTTCTTCGTATGTACAACTACAAACACAAACATTTTAACTAAATTATGATAAATTATTATAAATAAATATATATAATTAATTATAAATAAAATAATTGTAATAAAATTACATTTTTGCAAACGTCTTTGAGTGCTCAAAAAAATCTTTCATTTGTTCCACATTCACACGTAATAATTGCTAAATTATCTCTAAAATCTGACGTAAACATGACATTAATGAGCACACACCTTTGGTTTTTACTATTAAAAACATTTTCGATGTGCAAACATTTTTGCTCCCAGTATGGGATAATTGATAAGTGACCGTGACCGTCATAGGCCTAGTTAGAAAGTTGACTGTCTGGATACAGATACGTCGCGCTCCAACGCTTATGCGACGAGCGGACAGCGCTGTCGTTGTTACTCGCTTTCCAGCATCGCTCACACCAGTTTTGTATACTGCTATCATCTAATATATTTTGAAATATTGCATTAGTGTGCAAAAACAGAGAACATGCTTCGTCAATTGGAATTGAAAGTCCATTGCTTTGTAAATAGTCAACATAAAAGTCGGCACCTTAATTTTTTAGAATTAACTACTCACGATTCCAACTTAATCTTTTTAGATTAGCATATATTTTCGCCGTTTTATCTATTTTACATTACTCTAAACATTCAGAACTAGACATAAATGATATAATTATTATTGGTGGTTTAGTAAGAGTCCTGTGGCTGTATTGTTTAACTATGCACATTATTGCCTTTAGTACTGCTCGTACTATTTTAATGTGTATATATTTATTTTTATCTATTCTAACAGGTCGGCTGAAAAGTTCGTTTCGTTTCAATGAAAAACACATTTTTTTGTCAAAATTCATTTTTTTTATTCAACATAGTTTCCTTCCATGGCGATACAGCGATTATAGCGTCCTTCCAACTTTTCGATACCACTCTT
>JANSTU010041691.1:0-10885 GCA_027564075.1 Bolitophila hybrida | reverse complement strand
ATATGTATAATATATATATGTATATATATATTTATATATATATATATATATGTATATATATATATACGCACGATCTGTGGAAACATTGTATTATATGTGCATTGTAAATAATATATATCCCGGAGAGAGAGAGAGAGAGATTAATCGGCGTACCGTGGACGCGATCATCTCGAAAGTGTTTTGGCGCCGTTGTCTGTCGAATCGCGCTAATCGCAGGAGCACACCAGACACTCTTTGCGATGGGCAAGACGCACGCACACGCGCTTCATCGCTCACGAATGCACATTGTGATCGCCTTCATTTCTATATTATATACATATAAACTTATATACAAGCTTGGGTTATACTATATACTAATACTAAGATGCATGTTGTATCATGTATTATTATACATTTATGTATATGCAAGGAATGAGGGGATTCCATTAATATGGCCGACGGCATAAACAAAATGTGGCATATTTATATTTTATATTGGAATTTCGTGGCAAAATTTATGGTTTGTGTGTGTTTTTTCGAAAGAGGAGATTTTATTGTATTTTTTTTAAATATAAATTGAATATGATAGAAATTAAGAACATATCTTCTATTTTTCAGATTATAAAGTGAATATGTTCCACTCCACGACCGCCTATCCTGAGATGTCGTCCAGCGGAGTAATCGCCAATACAGCCTCCTATCATCAGTCAGTCGTGGCTGCCAATTCACCAGTTTATGTACCATCCAGTCGAGCACTACCACATGCTGGCCATCAGTATGGGCACGCTGCTCCATTCTCGACTGGTACAGTCCCACAGAATGGCTGGACTGCCGATGGATTTGGCTCAACGCATTCTCAGCTGCCGCCACAGTTCTATTCACATCAAAATGTTATGATGGGTACGTGGCGTGCCTATGATCCGCTAAGCTTTCAGAGCACATCACCGTATGATAGTGCCATGGAGTTTCAGTTGGGCGAAGGACGCGAGTGCGTTAACTGTGGTGCCATATCAACACCTCTGTGGCGACGTGATGGCACCGGTCACTATCTGTGTAATGCATGTGGATTGTATCATAAGATGAACGGAATGAATAGGCCGCTGATCAAGCCTAGCAAAAGACTGGTAAGTTTATGTTCTTTTTTTTAGAGAGCTATTAATAACTAGCTAATTGTATATGTTTCTAAAGGTGTGTTGAATTTTTGTCAAGTGAATTTCTCTCTCTTGTGATTTGATGAAACACTAAATAATTTGGTGACGAAAATGCACTTGAGAAGAATTCAGTCCTCATTAGGGAATTCTTGTCACAGTAACAAGAATTCACTTGAACAAAATTCATACCGCCTTTTCTAAAATCTACCACGAAAACTTGCAACAATTGCATTGTTTTACGTCGTGCAATTGACATCATGTTCAAGATTATTACATTTTCGAAAAATACTGCTTAATCCCATAGTGATAGAATGTTTTTCCGTTTCGTTTGTATTAAACTTGACAGTACCGAGATAACCTACCAGTTATGTTATCCTGAAAGGACAACTTGTTATTGGTCGGAGCAGGATCAATCTGCATCCTTACTAAATATGTAGGCTGGCGCCCTTGTCGCGAATTTTACTTCTTAACCAAAGCTGTCTCATTTCAGTAGGCTCCTCAGTAACTGGAAGTAATTACTTAAATTTCTCACTGTATTTTCCCGTCACTCGCGACTAGCTTTTAAAACGCACCCTCTTCGAATGGCCTAATAGACAGAACTAAATATCTGATGATGTACTCTAAAGTGAACTCTGGAATGTCCACCTGAATGATGATGAAGGCTATGTTTTACTTCCTCTACGGAAACTTAAGTTCCGTCAGATCGATCAACTACGATCAACGAATCCCCAACCTGATGATAGAGAAGCTATCTGTCATCGTAGACTCTCATTCGCCAGAGTCCAATCACTCCGCGAGAAAGCTGGGTGCGCAGTAGAGCAGTATGAAATTTCCAATTATTGTAAACGATAGCGAATGGAGGTTGAAGAATTGTCACTGCGGTGATGATTGACCAACAGCTACCGGTGACGTATTCCCAGCTAACGATTTCATCAATATTATGTTCTGTATATCGAGGAAAAAGAAGATTAAGTTCAAAATTATGTTCATTTTAGTCCAATTTCTGTTCTCATGGGTTTTCAAGTTTAAATATAATGATTATGAATAACTTGTATTTTATCAGAAGATTTCCCTATTCTATGACCTGAATTGGATGGCCTCTAAATCACTATGGCCCGTCAAAATTTTATGTTGGATAAAATGTTATGATTAAAAACAATAAATATAATCTTCTGTGGGATTTCTAATGGGATTTAATAATTATTATTAATGTATACTGTTAAAAAATTACAAATGGAAATATGCTTCATAATTTCAGCAAATATCTGCTTTTTATGTTGGACATAAAATAAGTTATGCGTCATAAATTTTATAACCAATTTCAAATATCATCAGCATTTTTATCTTTGAAACTTTGAAAGACATCCCTTCCTATTAAACCATTACTTCAGTTCCTATGAATTATATTTTACGCCACTTAACCTAAATATTTCTCCTGGAATCTGTTACTGGCGTAACTGTGATTTATTACGCCAGTATATGTTATGTTTCTGCATATATCAAAGAAGTAATTGCGCTAAAAATATATATATGGACTGCACTATTCAATATGACAGATAAACCTTTTTAAAGAAAAAAAATAAAAAATTATAATATATTTTACGCCACTTGACATAAGCATTTCCCCTCCTTTTATTACGCCAGTCCAGTTTAATAATAAATTTCCCGCTGTTCATAAAATAAGTAATGGCGCAAAAATCTCATAGTTTTTTTAATTTTGATATATGTAGGATATTTTTAATAATAAACTGGCGCACAGATGGCGTAAGATATTTTCAAGAATTATTTTATGTAGACTGGCGCAAATAATACATATTTAATTTTTAATTGAATTTTAAAATATTGTTATGTACTACAGACAGCAACCCGTCGCCTTGGTCTATGCTGCACGAATTGTGGCACACGAACAACCACCCTTTGGCGACGAAACAATGAGGGTGAGCCCGTATGCAATGCATGCGGTCTCTACTTCAAACTTCACGGTGTTAATCGACCGCTGGCCATGCGAAAAGACGGTATCCAGACTAGAAAACGCAAACCGAAGAAGAGTGGCAGCAGTAACGGTAGCGATTTACATTCCAGCGGAGGAAAGAAAGACGATTCAGAAGGTAAGAAAAAACAGATGAAAACACTTGAATTCAATAAAAATACTAAGCATTTTTATTTTACTCTCTTCAGATATTAAACCGAATATGCCTACCTCAATGACTTCGCCGTCAATGCACTCGCACAGCAGTCACATCCCAACCGATCGTAATGCCAACAACAAGATCATGAACACCTCATCACCAGTCTCAAAGATGCTACTGACTCCACCATCGTCAAGACCGCATTCCCACCACCAGACCTACTCACATTCATCCGCATCAATGTCACACTCTCATCACCACAGTACGCCACTCAGCTATTCCTCGAATAGCAGCCTCATGAATACTCCGTCCAAATATGATCTCTCACATGGCAGTCCGCACATCCATAGTGCCTCAACGGCCGCAGCAGCGGCGGCTGCTTCAAATGGATACCTTCATCCGAACAGCATGTCTCAGTCGATGTACGGGAACAGTGTAAAAACAGAAACAAGCACAAATTACGATTACATGAACAACTGCATCCAGAATGCATACTTTGGCAGTTCGTTTGGATCAAGTGTCAACGGCGGTCATGGTGGAGGTGTTGGGGTCTCTTCAGATCTGGCTGGCTACCATCATCAGCACAATGTGATTCAGGCTGCCAAACTTATGGCATCTTCATGAAGCTTTTAAACATTATATATATTCATACAGAACATCAGCATTCAGACGGAAATTTAGTTCCTGCTTAGTGTAGCATATTGAGATGACAATATAGTTAGATTATTTACTTTTATAGGCTGTATATTTTCGAAAACATCTTTAGACTATTAAGACTATGTTATTTATTATAGACTGTGTGTGTTTATGTTATAAATCTCCTTTAGTTGATCAAGAATCTATATAGTGCAATTTAATTATTTTACTTTTTTATTTTATGTTGGAGTACTGAATTATTTGACTGTATTCAAATGTAGATACTTAATTGCTTTGCTTTTAATACATCACAAATTAATAAAGTATTCTCTGAAATATTTCCTAGATTTAAGATTTAAATATTATATCTATTATATTTTATTGATTTATGTGTGTGATTTTCCTAGCTCTCTTAAAAATAACTTTATTATATCCTATAAAATATTATCGCTACACGTACTAATGCAACATGAAAATATAGAAAAGTATTCTTAAATTTAACAGAAAAAATCTAGAACAAATAAGTTTGTATATTTAGAAATATTATATATACATCGAAATCAATTTACTTTACTATAAATACAATGTCCGGAATTGTACAATATTTAATATATGCAATAAATTAAGAAATATCCATATAAATATATTTTGAAATGTATTTTTTTTAATTTGAAGCGGGAGCACAGAATCGGAAATTCAACCAAACAACAGCGATCAAGTGCGTGTATTTAGAATTTAAGAAGATAAATTAGGATATTTTTTTTAAAGAATACAGATTTGAATAATTTTAATATAACAGATTGATTTTTTGCTATAATATTGGTTACATTTCTTATTAATTATTATTATTAATTAAAATCGTAAGCGAAATCGGAATAGATATAAAAGGAATCCGGAATGCAAAAAATACAAGATACAGGAAATACAGGAAGAAGTTGTACAGATACGTCTTCTTCCCTTAAGGGGTTATACCTAGTTAAGATGCGGAAAATATTTTGATATAAATGAATACTTATTGAAACGCGCTTTCTGGCATCAAAAAGTATACATATACTGGGTGCGTTAATTGAAGTGACTCTTATATTTAAACTACTGTCACACACGTAAATATCACCTAGCAACTGTTACAAGAATTTTAGAAAAATGAATGTGAAAATGAAAAATAAATGCGCCAACGTTTGATAAGAAATCCCGAACGAAGTGCACGAAAAATGGCACAGGAAAAGAACGTGAGCGAATCCAGCATTCGTCGTATCCTCAAAAAAAGCTTAAAACATCCAAGGAATTGACAAGTCTGCAAAGACAAAAGCGATACGAATGATCACAGGAGTTGATTCGCATGTTCGATGTTGGTGAACTCCAGAACATGGTTTTCTCAGATGAGAAAACATTCTGTATTCAGCAATCGTCAAAATGATCGTGTCTGGCTAAGTAACTCGAAGACAGGGAGCAGCACAGGCTATGGTTTGGGCAGCGGTAATCGAGAATGGCAAATCGCCGCTATTTTTTCTGCCAATGGGCTCAAAAGAAATTAAAATAAACCAACTCATATACCGTGAAAAGGCATTGGAAGCAGCATTGCTACCGTGGGCACGCAATTCGGTTCAAGTCGATGGACATTCCAACAGGACTCCGCTATCATTTCCAAAAAACAATGGCCTTCTTCATCACCAGACTTAAATACGCTTGACTATTGTGTTTAAAGCATTTTACAAGACAAGGCCAGCACAAAACAACACAAGTCAGTAGAGTCCTAAAAAAAATCTTTAGAGCGAGAATGGCAACGTCTAATCCAAGATCTCATTCGAAAATCGTGTTTGGGGTTCCGGAAGAGACTTGGCCTCGTAGTAAGAGCAAAGATCCCATTTGATTAATATATAAAAACATTAATATTTTTCCTTTTTATTAATAATTAAAATAAAATAAAATTTTAAAATACCGAGTTATTGAATTTCTAAATTTAAATTTATTCAATTGACGCACCCGGTAGATAGGTAGGTATTATGGCAAAAATTGCCATTGTAATGAGGTAAACTAGTGAAAGTTTCGAAAAAATCGGCGAAGTCGCTATAATTTCTGTTCTACTGCGCCGTTTGGGATGATTTTTTTCAGGAAATATTCTTTCATACAATGCAATAACACATTTTTGTGGGCAACCTATCTAGGGTTCTTAGAGATATAATAATATATGAAATTATTTCAATTAGTTCGGATAGGGCGCTAAGGCCAGCATACGGAGGCAGAAAAATACTACAGCTGTGTGGATGAATCAGACGATCTGAATCTATTAGATTTAGGCTTTAACAGGATTTTCTATACACTTCCGCAGATCAAAAATCCGTCAGAATGAAATGATGTCGTCGAAATAACGCGATTTTTTATTTTAAACTCAATGATATAATGATATTCTACAAACATTTTCAATGCTTCTGGTATGTAGTACCCCGTACGGACTTGGCGGCAAAAGGATTCAATCTGCAGCGCATCACTTCAACTTTTTAGCTGTCTCAAGATATAATACTTTTTCAACTTCTTCCCAGTTTATTCGCAGTTTGGCCTATAAAAATGATATTTATTTAGTTGGTGCCATCTTATTGGTATCTGTTTTCTTTTATCTTATGTAAACAAATAGAAATAATTCTTTTCACTATATGATCTTGAAAAAAGTTCTACTTGCCATTCTGTTGCTCTCGTCCGCCTTTAATTTCCAAACTTCGCATGTTACACATTATTACATTTTGTTAATTTGTAGATCTATGGATGAAACTGCTGTTCCGTTCTGCTTTGAACATTTTTGATCATTTGATCCGAAATATCCATTGGGTATTTGCATATTGTGTCATCTAGCACTTTTAGATAGATAATGTTTATAAGCGACCTCTTCAAAAAATGCCGACCTATGGAAATATATAGTAAATCCACAAACAGAAACTATGTGTAGTGGTGATGTATGCAATTGTTATATATATTGAACTGGTCTTTTTGTTTCTTCTAAAACCAATCAAGTTTGTAAATGTCAAAAGAATAATGAACAACAATCGTTCAATCGATATATGTGACATATGTTTTCAACAAATAGGTGTAGCCATCTGGCATCCATGTAGAACTTCAGCTGCAACTAGCTGGCTGTGCTAGTTTAATTAAAATTATAGTAGAAAAGCAGCAAGAACAAATTATAAATACTGTGCTGAAACGAAAGATTGCATCCCATGATAGTGTAGTTAATGATAATATCTCGAACCATACTCAAAAAGCTCAATTAAGTTTGACTACAATCGGATCTAAAACTGGAATTGTTGTGAATACAAAAAAGTAAAAACGTTTTTTCAGTGCTATGCATCGTTCAATAATATGAAACAAACAAATTTCGTAAGAAGTTCTGCTGGCAGAGATTCAATTCAAGCGATT
Organism: Bolitophila hybrida; assembly: GCA_027564075.1. Classification (NCBI taxonomy): domain Eukaryota; kingdom Metazoa; phylum Arthropoda; class Insecta; order Diptera; family Mycetophilidae; genus Bolitophila; species Bolitophila hybrida. The sequence continues at coordinate 3,582 of JANSTU010041691.1, read as the reverse complement.
TACGTCTCAGTGTAAGTGTAAGTGTAGGTAAGACACTAGAACACTTTTATATTGAAAATGTATATGAATTCGAAACCGAAAATGATATATAAAAGAAAAAAATACTAAAAAAATAATAATAAATTTGTCCATCTTTCCAACCAACGCATGAAAGTACAGAATTATTGTTGCTTACACGTGACATTCACAGCGTGGATTTATGACTTAGCGATGTGGATAAGTCGGACAGAATCGCTGTACAGATGTTGATTCATGTTCCACTAACTCAATCATTTCTACAAAACCACTAAACAAAATATTTTATGGTATCTTCACAATAATTGTATATATACAAACATAATTTTAACAAATATACTTTGGTTGCGATCGCTATAATGTTGTGAATTATCCTTTAATTTATATTGTAATAGAATTTATATTGATTGAACACAAATATTTATCACTAAAATTTAGACCACAAATTAGTTCTAAATTTCAACCTTATACAAATTAAATTGTTACACTTCCTCTATAATCTTTTGGCTTCTGTACAGCACGGTACAATATATATAGATAAAACTGTAAGAAATATTACTATAAGCTTTTTTCTAAAACTATTCGAATGATAACGAGTTCATTCTCTATAATATTACACGAGATCTCAAATACACTTAATTATCGATTTTTTTTTAATGGCTCATCATTTTTGTTTTGCTTAAGATTTAGGTTTCTTAAATTTCAACTATATACTATATACAGGGGCTTAGAACTGACCAGAATATCAAAATATGACCTTAGTAAAATATCGATAGTATTCGAGATAATGACACTTTTAGGAATTACGTTAAAATCGACACATAAGGTTTTTTTGCAGTTATTAGACTGTAAAATCTATAAAATTCCATATTCTTAAATTCGAATTTTTGCTACGGATCCCTGAATAGCATTGAAATTAATGAATATTTTTTTTATTTTTTATTACCTAACTATAACTGCTAAAAATATCTCACACTAAAAGTTATTAAAAAAAGGTAAAAAAAACTCGTTAAATTTATGCAAGACTTTTATTCCTTTTATTCCTGTTCAGTCGATGCGAGTGAAGTGATCGCAGAGAGCGTTTTGTTCGCATGGAGCAAAACTCGCATCATTTGCTCGCATGCAAACGCTCGTGACAAGTTGCTGTGAGCGTGTTCATTCCAGCAAATCACTTGCTTTTAGCACTCGCCGCTTATACGTGCTGCATCTGCGAGTGTCCCACTCGCATGCGAGCATGCACAAGTTTTAAATGTATGTATGTGTGAACTGTGAAGCTAATTGTAAACTTTTATGGCCCTAGGGTTCAATAATTATTATGAACTAAGGTTAAAATCAACTGACCGGGCATTCTTATAATATCTGTTTACTGCTGCTACTATTATGACGTAAACTTTAGCCGGGAATTCTGCAGAAACATAGAAAATATCCAGAGTAACTAGATAAAGTTTTATGAATATGCACAATCTGCATATTTATACAATTGAAAATCCACAGATACACAGTGAAGATAAATCGCAGCATAGGTTTAAAGTAAATCTGTGGAGTGGCATCTTAAAACGGACAAATAATTGGCTCATTTGAATTATAATAGCATAAAATCTAAACGGGGACAATTATCAAGTTTTTTTAGAAAATGATCTGCCAAATCTACTGGATGATGTTCCTTTGATCGGGTTCGGGGAGAACGTTAAGATGCGCGAACATCACAAACTAAGAGTGATATGCAAAAAAAAATCAGATTGGTTTTTAAAAACACAACGCAATTTACCATACATACTTTACGCCAGTCTCGTATCATTTGCAATCATCAGAGCATCTGACCGGCTCCCCTTTGATCACACGCTGGACAATGTGGCTTCAAAGTGGTGGTAGTGGTCTAGCTCACTATTCACGAGGAGTCAGAAATAATTGATTTTTACTATTTGAGTTTGCATAAATGAGTTGTCTATGCTGCGCTTACATTCGACTTGGTGGAGGGCATTTCGAACATATGATGATTTAAAATTTTAGTTTGTCTTGTTTTAAACAAATATTTCTTTTAAATTTAACAAGTAGAGTTTTTTTTAATTTTGTAATATAAAAATAATTGAATTGTTATAATTTGTCAGTAAAAATGTAATATCTTTTTTCCAAAGTAATTAAGAAAGAGTGTTATACCATTATACCATTTTAACAGTTAAAAAGAAATAAAGTTAAGCAATAAAAAAAAATAACTCATGAATCGGACAAACATATTTATTTTCTCTAACTTGTCACTTAAATACTTGCAACATTAGAAATAAAACTGATGAACTTAATCTTATCTTTTATTGTGATTGCTATCACGGAAACTTGTCTCAAATCTTGCATTCCCTCGAAAAATGTCTCAATTGATGGATTCAAACTATTACGTAATGATCGTCAAGGGATAAGAGGAGGAGGTGTCGCAATGTATTTTAATAATGACAAATGCAAAAATTGTAAAAATCTCAGATAATTCTAATAACTATACAGAATTTCTTTTTGTTGAATGTATATTTCCTTCTACTAAGATATTACTTGGTATTTTCTACCGACCTCCAACAATTGCAGAATTAGATTATATAGATGATATTCTTACGGAATTAAGGCCTCGATATAATTATTAGTGGCGACTTTAATCGATATATTCTGGTTTCAAATAAAAATAGTGGTGATTTCCGTCAATTATTTGAATCATTCAATCTTGAAATTTTAAACAATGAAGCAACTCACTTCAACCCTACTATCTCTACACTTCTTGATCTCTTCATAACTAATCGTGCCGACTTAGTGGGTTAGTTAGTATCCCTGGAATTTCGAAACATGACTTAATTTTTCATTCGTATATTATCAACATTACTTCATTATCGGACAAAACATATTCTAGACATTTTTATTCCTCGATTAATCCTGATCTTTTGGTCAATGATTTATTGAGTCTTGATTTGTAGTAATTCTATAATACTAACAACATAGATTATATATGACAAATTGCATACCTGATGCTTTACTTGATTTACTTAATAAACACGCTCCATTAGTAACATTAAGAACTCGTATAACTCAATCTGCATGGTTTACACCTGCAGTCGTAAAAGCCCTTGTTGAGCGTGACACCGCCTACAATCTCTGGTAAGTGGTAAAATCTGATTTAAGTCTATTAACATTTAATAGACTCAGAAATAAAGCTTTTCAAACAATTAAAAACAAAATATGCCTACTTCAAACCTAAACTTGACTTCAAACTTCCTTCTAAGGAAATTTGGTCAAATCACAAAAGATTAAAAATCACTCCTTCCAAAAAAATATCATCATTTCACTGCAGATGAATTTAATGATTACTTAACCGAAGGAAACAGTCAGTCCTTTCCTGATCTAAATATTATTACGGAATCATCTGCAAATAAATTTGCGTTTTATAATATTGAGGCACAATTGTCTCCAGTTTCCTGGTACACCGAAGCGCAAGTAACTAACGAACGATCACCTTCCCTTAGGGTCTATATCGCCCACAACCACCGCGTTTCAGCACCCGTAGGCACCTCATCCGTGATGGGGCAATGAGCA
>JANSTU010041680.1:0-10887 GCA_027564075.1 Bolitophila hybrida | reverse complement strand
ATACTTACAAAGTATCGCGATCCGCCGATTGATGACAATGACATCGGTCTGCACACGTCCATATGCAGCAAGTCCGGCGGTGTCTTTTCGTGCATCCGTACATATCTTCTTCATTGTCTTATTAACGAATTCGCTTCACTGAGCGCTCAGTCTGTTTTTCAACGAATTGCTTGAATGAGCGGAATACAACTCCGACCGCTGACTTCTGGACCTAGAACGATATATACAAATATTTGTCGTGAGTAATCATTAATAATACTTACAAAGTATCGCACATGTCCATGTGCAGCAGGTCTAGTGTGCCTTTAGTGTTTATCACGGCGTCTGATTTGTAGAATGCTTTGCGTGACTGTTTGCCTTCGGCACAGCATTTCCGTCGTGCCCTTGATATTTTTACCTTCGCCAGCAGATTTCAATTTGCATTTCCGTCGTATCCGAGATGTGCCGAATTCAATTATTTCTCGCATAATGTCCAGGTGCCGCTTGCCGAGAGTCCCATGACGAACGGCTGGTGCTTGTATTCAGTCCAACATGAGCTATGCCACCGATTCGACTATTTTTGTCTCTAAATGCCTTTACAACAACAATACAATGAATTGTTTATTGTGATTTGGTGACAAAAATACAGTCTTCGGCAGTGAATTCATCTCACCAAATAATTTGGTGACGAAAATGTACTTGAGAAATAATAAATATTTCTCATAGATAAATCAAATCCTGCGTTACCTTAATTGAAGCAGAAATGGACGAAAAAAGATGCTGTTGCTCTGATAATAAAATAAACACCCTCAATGGTCCAGTACTCGCTAGCGTTCATAATCTCATCGTCATACTTTCATATACGCATTTATACCTTTGATTTAATAATTTTACCCAAAAGAATTCACATTGTCCTTAAATTAATCTTTACCACTGCTTTATTCCACAGAAGTCCACATAAGAATTCATAAATCCATCGTTGAGAGAACAGGTTATAGGGATTTAGTCAGATTATCTCTCGTATATTTCCTTCAACTTAAAATTCAAACTCGTAAAGATAAACATACACGCACAACAAATAAATAAAACACTTCTTTTAAAATGCTAATACGTACGTAACAGTACGTATAATAGCAAATAGTTGTATTTCAATTATGAAATGTTATACAAAACTAAAAAGGATTTCTCGCTTCATCAAATTTACGATCGAAGACGATCTGTAAAATGCTAATTAATAGCAAATATTTGTATTTAAATTATGAAATTTTATATAAAACTAAAAAGGATTTCTTGCTTCTTCAAATTTACGATCGAAGTCGATTTGTACGTCAAAACCACAGAGAGCTAGCTCAGTAAAAGTTTTAACACAAAACTTCGAAAAACGCAATGCCATTGCCAGCATATTAACATCAACGTTCAAAATATCCTTGGTTTCTTGATCCACTTCGAAGTGGTGCTTCTTGTTTTGCATCCGGCGCCTTCTGGTCCGAGCAGCATTACGTTTGGCATTTTTTGATTTTCTTTCAGCTTCAGTCGCTGCACTGGCTGAGTTGGTAGCTGCATCGGTCGTACTCATCTTTGGAGAAATAATAGCATTCAATGCTGCTGAAAATATTGTAGCAGCTGCAGTCGTTTCCTTAACAATCCACTTATCACTGGAATGACATTTACATGTAGGACGCAACAAAATACGAAGATTCCTACAATCTCTTCTGTACACGTTACTGCACAATAACTGTATATACATTTCCGGTGACAAATTCATATGACTTAGGGCATCCATACGAGTACGATTGATTCCATCGGGTTCATGCCGTCGCAATCGTGATGGCATTCTAAAGTCTGGCTCACGCATACGATCCCAGATACCTGTTAAATGAGCCACCATTGAATATGTACGCTGTGGCTCCTGTACAATCATAGTAATGATTGATTCGAGTGCGTCTTTCAAAATTATAGAGAGCAAATCACTGATAACCATACTGCCTGGTCCGCATACATCTACATGACAATAGGGACCCTCTAGCACCCTTTCCATAGTTTTATCTACTAGGAACATTATCATTACTTCGCACATATTCACTACTTTTTCTAGGTCGTCCGGGAACATGCCAACACATTCTGTAATAATTAAAAAAAAGAAGCAAAAATCATTATCAACAAAAGTGAACAATAATCGTATGAAAATAACGGTAAACACACAAACACGTACCGCGAACCATATATTCCTTGCTTAATGACATTTTTGAGTCCGATCAGTCGAAAAGAACTATTCTTTTATATAAATTATTGACAACAAAACATTAAGACAATTTGCACAGATTCAGAACAGTTAAATAATACAATATAAATATAAAAAAAAACATTTAGAAGCGACGCCGACCACATGTATGTACCCATACGCTATACGCAATGACCGAGATGTAGAGGTACAGAATACACAATACATAATACAAAACTACAATGTACTTGTGCAGTTGTACTTCAACAGTCAAACGTCAAAGCGAATCGTAGTATTGCCATACGACAATTTCAAATTCTCAAACTTCGGGAATCGCTATATCGAAGCAGATAAAAATGTATTTAAAAGTTTTAATTTGTACTAATTACTGACGATGAGACCAATTACTAACAACTTCTGTTTGAACAAAAGCACGTTGACTTCATGCATTATATTCTTTCTCTAATAGGGCAAACAAAATTGCCGAACAGAGTCGAAAAGAAGTAATATTCGCATCGCAGGATGCAGTATTGCCAGATGACTATTTCTTAAAACTACACATAAAATACTCAAACTTTGGGAATCGCTTTCCATAATTATAATAATCTCGATAAAAATAAGCACGCGGTGACAGAATGCATTATATATTTTATCTAATAGGTACCTTTAATTTACATGTCTACACCACAACAACAATAACATATCACAAATTTTGTATTTGTAGTTTGTAATTTTCTACATGTGATTTTAAATAGCATTTGCAATAAAACTTTTATTATTATATGTTTTGTTTATTTCGAGGTTTATTTACCTCAGATTTGTTGGTATTATATAAAAATTAACTTTAAACGAAAGCAACGTATACCTGCTGTGTGTTAAGCCTCATAAACCACAATAATAATTTTTTATGATGTTAGCGACAATGGCTTGTAAACAGTTGGTGGAACGGGTAGCGGGATCCTTGAAAATAATGTTGCGTGGTGGACGTCCGGTTGTTTGACATGTGAGGAACGGGCCGGCAAAATCAATTCCAGTTATGACGTAACGACCATACCTGATAATGTATTTAGAGTTAAGTTAAGTATTAGAAGTACAAACACGTCTTGGCTTTTTGACTGTCTTAAAAAGAAAAAAAACGTTCGTGTGAACTGATGTGTTTTTCAAGAAGGAGGAAGGAGGTCCAGGGTGCAAGGAAGTAATTGTGGAAAGGGGAATGAACCATGGCCGTCCCCCGTGCCGAAGCCGACGCCATTAGAGCGGAGCCGATCCCGGTTATCGTGACAAGTGCTCTAGTGTCGGATACACCAGAGGCGCTATTTCGGACGATCCTCAAGATGTCACAGCACGCCTGGACATTTTTTAATCGGAGAACTCAACAGACTGGACCGATGGCAGCTTATTCAACCGATCATCCAGGACACATGGAACCGTTGGAGAACGGAATACGTCTTATCGCTACAGCATCTACCCAAATGGGCACAAACAACAGCAAGTAGCGATTTAGTACTTATCACGGACGAACAAACAGCACCAACGAAATGGCCAATAGCTCGAGTTACAAATATCTTTCACGGACAAGATAAAAGGGTACGCATCGCAACACTAAATTATGCTGGCGGCATCGCATCACGCGAAATGTACGAGTAGGTAGATTCCTTAACAGAGAGCCTGCATCCCTCCGAGATGTCGGTACAGAGCGTTACTCTGGACACAAACCACTTCTTAGTGCCTTCGTTGTAGCACATTATTTTGAAGGATTCCTTAATGTCTCCTCATTTCAATTTTGGAAAAAAATATCGGACCCCATGCGCCTCTTGATCAGTTTCACCTGCTTTGCGCTTAGGAGCCCTTTACCAACATCCTCATGTATTATATAGTGGGGTCATTAAAATGATGGATACCTAGCGTCTTAAAAAATATTGATCTCTAGGGTCTTAACATTTTTTTTTGAACCTAGTGTCATAAAAATTAATGATCCCTAGGGACTTAAAAAAATGATTGAACCTAGGGTCATAAAAATTATTGATCCCTAGGGTCTTAACAGTTTTTTTGAACCTAGGGTCTTAAAAAAATATTGAACCTAGATTCATAAAAAATATTGATCCCTAGTGTCCTACAAATTTATTTGAACCGAGGGTCATAAAAATTATTGATCGCTAGGGTCTTAAAAAAATTATTGATCCTAGGGTCATAAAAAATATTGATCCCTAGGGTCTTAATTTTTTTTTTTTTTGAACCTAGGGTCATTAAAATTATTGTTCCCTATCCAAGTTCATCACGCTGTATTTCAATCTTGTGGTGATTGGCCTTTGTTGCATCATGTGGCTCTGCTAAAGCTGCGAGAAATAAAGTTGTCGAGGTGCACCGGACCGCAGATATTAGAAATCAAACTATCTACCTTAGAGCTACCGCTGGCGTTGGTTCGCCCATTGAATGGACTGCGTTCATAGACCAGTTCATGAGCCTTATTGGATGAGACGATCGCCTTGGTCGATCACAACAATTGCACTACCTGATGTCATGTTTGTCCGGAGAAGCTGCACAACTAGTAAAGACCACCGATACCAACTACCCATTCGCTATCGAAGCTCTGCGTCGTCGCTACGACAACAAGCGACTGATTATTATTGAAGTACATCTTAAATCTATCCTGGACTATCCTGCAATCAGATATGAATCAGCCGCAGCAATCAGAAAGTTAGCTGAAACGATCAACGAAAATTTACGGTCCTAAACGGGCCTAGGAGAGCAAAACAATCATTGGATGCCGTTTCTAATTCTGATTTTTGCGCGTAAGTTTGACCAAGAAACACGTAGACAATGGGAGCTTTCACTCCACCGACATGAGACGCATACTTTTGAGGACATCTAGGAGTTCGTCAAGGCCCGTTGCTGCGCCCTCGAAGCCGTAGGATCACCTGCTATTAGAAAGCCATTTTCTTATTCAGCACAACCAAAAAAGGCACATCAATCTGGGTTCCACTATAAGGAGGCTCTGCGAAAATGACCACAAGCTTCACCGATGTTCAGAATTCGAAAAGCTCTCTCATTATCAGATCGGGAGGCAGTCGTCAGAATAACTGCTTACATCCACAACATGAGGGACGCATCTGCAAATATGGTGCCTGCCGAGTATGTCGCCATAAATACCACACCATGCTTTATCATCCGAATTCATCGGCATGCCATGTGATCGACGATCTACGAGCTCACATCTTGGTACGAATGTCACAGAAACACAACGACCGGTTCTCCTTTCAACTGCCGTGGCTCCTACATTCCCGTGAGCATACTGCTAGATTCCGGCTCTCAAGCGAACTTCATAACGGAACGATGCGTTCAGAGTTTTTGTTGGCCACGTGTACCAGCAGCAATGGAGGTGCCTTTGTTCTAGGAAAATTAACAAATTACTTACCAAATGTAAAGTGAACAACATTCTGTAGACTTGTTGCTTGGTGCAGATTCGCTTGGTGGCGTAATGCTGGACGGCTTATCCACGGAAATCCTGAAGTTTCGACTACTCAAAAAACCATCATCGGGTGGATCTTATTTGGCCCTGCGGTATCATCACAAAGTTTTCATGTGCCAGTGCCGTTGCAGGCGCACCTCGAGCTGGAGGACATTATGCCAAGATTTTGGATGGTCGAAGAAGTGGCTGATCAAGACCTGACAACCAAGTTCGAACGCCAGGCTGAAGACCCTTTTCAAAGTAACACCACACGCGACAATACGGGTCGCCTCTCAGTACGCTTACCATTCAACAACAACACAGTCCCATTAGGCTTCAACAGTAGCCAGCCCTCTACGAGCAATATAGGTTAATAAGTGAATTCCTGAGCTTAGGACATATGGAGCTTGCACCAAATTCGCTCCCTGATGTTCAGTCATATTACATGCCCCGCCTAGCTGTCGTTACCAGTAAGCTACGTGTATTTTTCGATGCTTCACGTAAAACGTCATATGCTGTGCCTTTAAACGACAAACTGCTAGTTGTGCCACGTTTGCAAAATGATCTGGCCCCCATTGTGCTACGATTCCACCTTGGAGCGATCGCATTCAGCAGCGACGTCGTTAAAATGTTCCGGCAAGTGTGGGTAAACAGCGCAGATCGAAACTATCAGTGAGTGGTCTGGTGCCACTCTTACCAGGATGATATCAGTGACTACCGTATCAAAACTGTAACGTATAGCCTCAGTAGCCTCAGCACCTTTCTGGCAGTCCGAGCTCTTCATCAATTGGCATACGACACACGAGATATTTATATATTTTGGCTAGGCAGTTCCAATATCTATCAAACAAAGCTTCATGGGTTTTGCGACGCCTCTGAACTTCCATACTGTGCCGCTGTATATGCTCGCAGCCCACAAAGCAATGGTACGTCAACGACTCGACTCATGGTGGCGAAAACAAAAGTAGTCCCAATAAAACAGATTAGTATCCCACGCCTGGAACTATGTGCAGCACATCTCCACGTCAAGCTTTTTAAATACGTCCAAAGCTCTGTGGACATATCAAATGATTAAGCTCCTTTAATATGCAACATGGTGGACCGGACCATTGGCCTGTTCTAAAAAACAATAATGCAACGCTCCTGGATTATCGTGTTCCTATAGAAACCTGTCATACACCATTTACCGCTTCTGACGAATTCTTTAAAGAATCTACTATCAAGATTTTCGTCGCTGACAACACTCAAGCGTAATACAGCATAAAGAATATCGATGCTGCAGTTCTGACCGTCCAATTCCTGCGCGAAGTCCACTAGCATCGTTAACTCCGATCATATTAACGGACCAACTTCTTAGAGTAGGCGGTCGCATTGAGGAAGCAGCTGTTTATCACGACGAGAAACATCAGGCGATTCTACCAAAACAAAGCTTGTTAAAAAACCTTAGTTTTCACAGTACTTTCCAGCTTATCCTTGAAACACTTCGTCAGCGATTCTGGATTATTGCCAGATATCGTCTGGCTCACTTTGGTTCGGTGGAATTTGGAATCTGGAGTCAAGTCAGCAAAACACCACTTGCGTAGAATTGTGGGCAGTACTGTGCTGTCATTTGAAGAAATTTCCACCGCACTCGCTCAAATTGAGGACTTGCAAGCACTGACTCCAGGCCATTTCTTGATCGGCACAGCACTCAATGCTTTGCCTGACCTTGATTTACGTGTTGTACCCATAAATCGTCTCTCAAGATGGCAGCTAATACAACTATGCAGCAATTTTAGGCTCGCTGGCAGAGAGAATACTTGACTACATGTTAATGACCTTGCGTGAAACGTGCCATTCGGAAAGTGTGTGCTGCCGAGGTACTGTTTCAAAATGTTGAATTCTTCATCCTGATGAATTCAAGGTGGGTCACAAACTTAATATATAAATCAGGGCATCAGCAACAAAGTAGCGGAACTTTATGCGGTTTTATGCCTTTATCGACGTCTAGTTCGTCGTTTTCCGTCTGGCTCTGCAACGACTTCCTTGCGGGTTCTGGTGGTTGTGGTTAAATGTCAAATTCGCGACTAGGCTGTAGCAGTATTAGTAGCGGTGAGTTACGTCACAAAATAACTCGGGCTGGCAAGGGAATAGATACATCCCGCTCTCACCATAGTTTTTAACCTCGCTACTGCCATGGGGGGGGGGCGTATGGTATACCTTATGACAGGCAGCAACGTACAAACCGGACAATTCTGTCTGAATCTAAAAAATACTCACCGAACAATGTCCAACGCTTCCAAATCATGCGGCATTTAAGAAAAGACCAACTCTTTTTATCATCAATATTTTTGTTTCAAAGATTTTTCACAAACACAATTTTTTTTTGTTTTTTTTTTATCAATTCAGTTTGCATGTTTAAAAATACACTATCGTTTATCGCTCGGTCGGTCATATAGTAATAATAGTAGTATAGTATTTAATAACAGAAAGCGTATCGAAAACAAGTTAACATAAGAATAAACGAATATAATATATACATATACAATTATACATATATAATTAGGTATTCTTGAATGTATAATTGTATATATATATGTGTATATATATAGAGGGATCGACGTATCCAGGGAAGGATTATAAATGTTATTATCTGGATCTTATCTTTTCCAGATGGCGGCAGTATCAATGTATTTATTATTGCGAAAATATTGCTAAATTGTTTTTATCTTTAACATTAATGTTTTTAACGTGTGTCTTCTAAAAAATTACGATTAATCGATATATATATATATAATATATATATATTTAAATATACTTCTTCCCTGAATATGTCGATATTTCATAATAATATAATATATTTATAAATTAATTTAATGTCTTTGGATTTTTATACAATTCGGCTAGTTTTTTTTTATCTATAAGTGCATTCGATAAGCCACACCTAAACAAAACAAGAGTCTAGAACTACTCGTCAATCCTCGTCACTGTTAGAGTTGACCATCTGCTCGGACCACCAGTCGTGTACTTCGTATATAAGTGTTACCTGATTGGTGATGGCCAGCATCTTGTTTGCAATTACCTGCTGTTCGACATGATGATGTAGATGATTATGATGGTTATTCTGTTCGACGAACGTCGATGGTGGATTCGTTTTGGCTACTTGTGGTGGTCGAGAATTGCAGTTCTTCTTCTTGTTTGTGTACCGATCTTTTTCGTTGCGTGCTTGTGGATCGGACAGCGTTGGTGCCAAATACTTACGGCCACTTGAGCTGCCAGTCGAATCAGAGCGACTCAGCACATTTTGGGATTTTTTTCGTGATCGTGTACTGGTCGTTGTTGTGGTCGGCGTACACTGAACCGGTGACGTGTCGTCCACTTCTTTGGGTTCGATCTCACTATCAATGGAGCCCTCCTTTTTCTCATCGGCAATTTCCTGCCTGAGTAGTGCCTCGTTGGTAGCTCGAAGACCCGCAAGCAGAGAGTTCTGTTGTTTCTATATGTATAACGAAAAATATCCCATTATCAATTACATTTTCTTTAGGCTAATGCAAACTAAACCAACACTAGCATTCTGTGCTCGTATCTTCTTGAGACATCCCTCCAACCACGTGCGAATCGTTTGTTTTGCCACCTCCTCTTCGATGATGTACTCAAACTCTTCACGTGCCAATAGCTCCTCTAGTTGCAAGGCCTTTCGAATGTCTACCGATCGATACGACAGCATGCTAAACAATAACAATTATTATGTTATATCACCCTAAAACAATACCAACGACCACTTACTTGATAACATCGTGAAAGGTTACGTCCTCGCCATTATGAAGCTTATCCAATTCGTAACACATGTACTTGAAGAGTAATCGGTCCTTCTGTGGATCGCATTCTAGACGTCCTTTAAGTAGTGTCAATATGAATTTGACACGACGCACTGGTATAACACCTCGTTGATGAATATCCACAACATTCCAGGTATTCTGAAAGTTTCGTATGTCTGCGTACGACAAAAGTGCATCCTCCTCATTCGAATAAAACAGTGAAAAGTTCTCCATGATAATGGCTAAATTGATGTAAATTAATGTTCGCTAATTATAAAATGTACCACACATCACTTACCCACAAGCAAATTCAGTACAATATACGTAATTATCACGTAGAACGTACAAAAGTACACTAGACTGGCTGTGAAATTTCCACAATCGGTCTCCCAGTAATTGGCCGATACGGTACAGTACGGTGGCTGAACCATACAATCGTGCATAATCTTATTCCAATCCTCACCGGTAACAATTCGAAATAGCATCGCAACGCCTGTTATTGGTGAACCAAAGTTTGCACGTCTTCCGATACCCTCACCAAACTTAACCGTTCCAAATAGAATCGTTCCGGCCAGTGCATAGAAAAATACCAACAGAAACATGCCGAAAATGATGAAGAACGATTTACACACGGACACGCCAACGGTTAGCATTAGCATCTTCAGTGTGGTATGTTTACCGGTTATGGTGAAAAAGCGCAGAATGACAACCATAAAACCAATAAAATATGACAAGTGACTGCGAACAACGGTCTGCAGAAAGATCCAAACAACACCGGCTACCGTAACTAATAGATCGTATCGATTGCGTCGTGACTGCCAGTAGCCACGCGGTGTAAAGGCAATATTCTTCATAACCACCTGTCAAAAATATATGAAATCATGAAAATCACGAACGGTTAATGTTAAACATCAAAATTACTCACTTCGATCACGAACACAAATGTCAGAAGTGTGCTGACTATCACCAATCGTTCCGTATGTACCTCATCTTTGATCCACTGTATAACATTCTTGACAATTATTCCATATATTTATAGGTTATGTATAATTACCGTAATTGATAGTAACATACTATTGATAAGTACGACAACGGCAATGCAACGCTTGAATGCAATGTGCTGTGTAATGTCATATACGAATGCTCGAAATTTACGTCCATCGGGACGCGGAGGCAGATGCAGAGGTTGTGCGATCTTCAGTCGTTTCTTTAGATCACACCAACGACGTTGGTCAACTGTTAACAGAGCGGTGCCCTTGTTCTCCGAGTAGTTGGCAATAACAACGCCCACGAATAACGTTAAACCGATCATACAACCAAGAAAGATGTATATATGAATGTAGATGGCATGTATCTGTGGAGAGAGGTTTATATATATTATTTTCTATAAAATTATTGCATGGGCAAAAATGCACTTTATGGGGCGTAAGAGAAAAAAAAAA
>JANSTU010041669.1:0-10887 GCA_027564075.1 Bolitophila hybrida | reverse complement strand
TAGAAAAAATCCAAAAATAACATTTTTACTAGAAAAAAAAACATTTTTACTAGAAAAAATTCCAAAAATAACATTTTTACTAAAAAAAATCCAAAAATAACATTTTTACTAGAAAAAATCCATTTTTACTAGAAAAAATCCATTTTTAACTAGAAAAAATCCAAAAATAACATTTTTACTAGAAAAATCCAAAAAAAAAAATTTTTACTAGATAAAATCCAAAAATAACATGTTTACTAGAAAAAATCCAAAAATAACATTTTTACTAGAAACAATCGAAAAAAAAATTTACTAGAAAAAAACCCAAAAATAACATTTTTACTAGAAAAAAATCCAAAAATTACATCTTTACTAGAAAAAATCCAAAAATAACATCTTATAAAGCGATCCGCTAACTCAATCAAGACGACAAATTTCGGAGTTTACTATCACTAAACGTCAATCGGCCTTCACACAAGTACAACATAACAAAAAAAGGCGGCAAAGTGTAAGTTGTAACCTTAAGGCCAGGTTTCTCTAAAAACGTGTTTTTTCAAACACATTTTATTTATATTATTAAAAATATTTATACGAGTAAATCAAAGATTTTATAGGTTGAAAAACATATTCAAATACTAATTCATTTTTTTTAATGGTGGCTCCCAAAATGGCTGGTTATGTAATTTATGTGTAGCTACTGCCTTTTGACCGCACCATGTATCTTCTACGGCTAAACAGTACTCGTGTTAAGGCTGACCTTCGGGACTATTTCTATTTTATTTCTAAGAGTACTTATTTTCTTGCAATTTACGTGATTTTTTTTCGATTTTTAAAAAATTGTTAGGAGGAACCTGGCCTTAAAATCTCGTATGTTAAAACTCCAACGAATCTAATGGCGAGACATCCGGCTTCAGTTGGTAGCGAAACAATGCTTCAAAGGCAATCCTATGTCCCAATCACCAGTTGCGAAAAAGCATCAGAGAGTTTTAACGAAATAAGCCGCAAACACACTTCTAATTTTGGAACTGGAAACAAGCCGTGCTACCAAACATACTCCAGTAATCTGTTTTCACCCAAGGTCTCGTGAACAATGCAGTTGATATTGATAGACAATCCAATCAAGCACACGAAGGCCAATTTAAATTGAAACAATCAGATTTTTTCGCCGAGTTAACCGCAATTCTTCATGACAGTTTATTTATAAAGTCCAACTTCAGCCAAGGTTACTTTGTGATAGCATCGGACAACATGACAGCAATAAAAGCCGAAGCGCTATGCTAAACCTAAAGCAAATCCACCATAAATTATTACTGCTATGGATTCCTACATACTGCGGTATAACTGGCAGTGACTGAGGAGCTGACGAACTGGCAAAAGAGGCTACAATAAAGGGCATTTTAAAATAGTCAAGTCTGGAAAGATTGCAACAGTGTTGGGAAATGGCAGAGTTAGGCAGGCTTTGTGAACTTGGTATGACAAGTTTCACCGGAACTTGGGTCAACATTTGATGGTTATGATAACCGTAATTTGCTACAAGAGACCACATCCAGCACGTCAACATGGGCGATAATCCAATATGTGAGACTTGTGGCGTTTACGAGATCGTCGACCACGTACTCTGGACTTGAACGACAAGGAGAAGAAACCGCAATATAATGGTTGCGAACCTCACTTCCAACGGTTATAATATACCTCTTAAAAAAACCAAAACGGGAATCATAAGTTAATGGTATAATGCTGTGTTGCTATGCCCAAACTCACGGTACTTAAGTACCCTACAAACTTTACACTGTTTCCAATCCTGGGCTTACAGCGCCAATACACAATGTGTAATGCCCACCGGTGAGCACAGCAGTTGCCTGCCCTTTGCTCAAGAGAGCTGATGGACCCCGCGAGTGTGGGTTAGAAATCTTCCAAATGTTTGGTTGAAACTTTTTTAACAATTCTTCGTTTGTAAGACTCGTAAAAAGATTTAATTGCATCTACGGCTTCCTTCCTATGACATAAACAAAAACAAAAAAAACAATAACACAGCGTTCGACACGGCTCCATTCAAAGCTCTGAAATTTTCGGAGAATACTTTTAAAATATGCTACTTTTAGAAACTCCAAAAACTAAAAACGATTTTTCAAAATTATGACTGCACCTGAACGGATAAAAAGACCATCAATTCAGTATGTTAGCTACCGAGCCTGTGAATTGTGGCTCGAAAGAATCGGAATTTTATCACTCCTATAAAATTATTTTAATACAAACCATATAACCGGATAACAAACACTCATAATTCTGTTCCATAATCGCACCCTCAGGAAACAGTATGTCAAAGCTAGTTTAAGTCTAGTCTAGTCTCAAAAAAAAAACAATATCATAAAGAAGAAATTGCAATTTCATGTTACACATCAAGCTGCCACTACACTTGCTGGTGCATTGCCTTGAGAAATGAGCACTTTGAGTCCCATAGCACCAGTTTATTCGTATATATAAAAACATATCGCTGCACTCTGTCCGCGTCTACAAATTACTGTTCATTTTTAAAGCTCAATGCATATACAAACCATATTGCAACATATACATATTTAAGCTTGCATAATCAAACAAGCACAACAAACATTAATGCAGTATACTATTCCCACCGCACAACTCCCTCTTTAGTGTTGGTATTGCCTGATGCCAAAAACCGCACGTTCGTCAGCTTATCGCTGCTACATTAACCCTATATAGGAATTGTTGAGCTATCGTGGGCGCTACAATGCCCACGTTTTTATATATGCAAGCTGGTTTTAACATAATGTTTTCATTTTTGGACATACTCACACGTCGACGACAAAATGGTTACGGAAATGAAATATACAGAGAGAAAAAACACCATTTCTCACGAGTTGAGTCTCAACTTTTTCAATAACACTAACGACAAACGGTATGTTTATTTTTATATCTAATATAGATAAAATGAACGAAAAACTAGTTTTTCTTTGGTAAAAGCTTTGAGTAGCACAGTTGTTCTGTTTATACACTCATTGCATAAGGTGTGGGAGGTGGGTGTACGGAAACTATAGAAATGGTCGTTGTAACGGTTGTATCAAAGAGAGAAAGAGGGTGAGAGAGAGTGCGAGAAAGATAGACAGCTGATGTACTGGGAATGTGACACACCAAACATAGCGAAACTTTTTTGAGTGTGGGTCAGTTGTTTGTGAGTTATCTGTGGCACAGGATGTCGGTTTCGCTACGGAAATGCTGTCTTACGAATTTTACATTGTACGTGGTCAGTGAGAATAACATTTAAATTATTATTGCAGGCGACAAGAGTCCATGTACACCATGACTGGACTGTACTCAGACGCTGGTGATGATAGCAGTGTAGATGTGCCGGCCGACTCTGAACTCTCGGAAGCCGGTTGTTTCTCGGAAGCGGATGCTCTTGCCGCAAATGGACACATTCCGGATACTGTGATCAAGTGTCACAGCAGACAGCCATCGAGTAGTCTTGTAGATAGAGACAAGCCACGACCTAGTGTGTGTCCTGATGATGATTTATCGCGTGACTGTGGTCTGCTCAGCTGTAGACCAGTGGGTGTACAAAAGTTTGCTAGAATTAAGGTTTGTTTTTTTTTTTATTTTCGAGTTAATATGAATATGAATGAATAATGTTTTTTGTAGATATTCGTGCTGCTTCTTTCTATGCTGGTCACACTTCAGCAAGCCTTAAGCTCCGGCTACATAAATTCGGTTATTACAACCATCGAGAAACGTTTCGAGATTCCTTCTAGTTATTCTGGTTTAATAGCGTCCAGCTATGAAATTGGAAATGTAATCACCGTTATATTCGTAAGTTATTTGGGCAGTCGACGACACATTCCCGTCTGGATTGGTATCGGTGCCGTTATAATGGGAATCGGTTCTCTGGTGTTCATGGTGCCACACTTTACTGGCGAAGCAAACCCTGGCATCAGTTTGGTGAACCAAAGTTCGGACAACATTTGTCGCGGTGTCTCGTTACGTGAACTTGATTTGGGCCTAGGACGCCTGTCGAGCGGTTTGTCCAGTCCACCGTTGGCTCCACACAATAATCTACGCGGTGACAATTGTATACAGGGAAAATCGTCCACTTTCGGACCGGTTTTGTTATTTGTTATAGCTCAGCTATTGCTTGGCTGCGGTGGCAGTCCACTCTTTACATTGGGCACCACCTACGTGGATGATCACGTGAAAACCGAAAGTGCTTCGATGTACATTGGCTGCATGTACAGTATGGCCGCATTTGGGCCAGTGCTGGGCTTCTTGCTTGGCGCCTATTTACTGTCCTTTCACATGGATGCATTTGCTGGTACCTCAATTTCGATTGGTAATTATATATGAAAACGATATGAATTGAAATTTAATAATATTATTTACTATTTAGATCATCGCGACCGTCGTTGGGTTGGCATGTGGTGGGGTGGCTTTCTGCTATGTGGTATCTTGCTCATTCTGGTCGCTATTCCGTTCTTTTCCTTTCCGAAAGTGCTTACACACGAAAAGAAAAAACTGCGCAAACTTGAACAGCAACTGAACAAGTCAATGGTACCGAACAACTCAAACAGTCTGCAACGCCAACAACCAGAACCGGTGGCTAGCACGCCAAAAGTAGACACCGGATATGGTAAAGACATTAAAGATATACCTCGATCAATGTGGCGTCTTGTCTCGAATCCCGTGTACATTGCCACCTGCCTGGGCGCTTGTATGGAACTGATGATTGTGTCCGGATTCATTGTGTTTTTGCCGAAATACCTGGAAACGCAGTTCAGCCTTGGGAAGAGTCAGGCCAGCGTGTTTACTGGTGAGAAAATTTATGGAATTGTTTTTATGTTATATTTTTTAGAATTTAATATTTATGTTATAAACTTGCACCAAGCAAAAAATTGATAATTTTATTTTGATTCGAGAGACGCCGCACAACAAGAAACGCGTCTCCATCTCAAAAATAATCAAACAAACAGGCATTCTTATTTTATTATTAAATTTAGTATTCCCCTGATTTAATACATATTTTTGCATGTGTAAGCAAGTTATCAAATGAACCAGCGATGTCCTTTTAAGGAATGTTGTTAGGGATTGTGGCCGCTACTCGTTCATGGCCAAATGCAGTTCTGGGAATAATAATAACGCAGGCTGATAAGTCAGGTGAATATGCCAAATGCTGCAACAAAATAATTTCATTTTACAAATCCTGAACTTACGAAGGCCAAATGACACAGTCAAAATGCGACAAACAAAAGATTTAGAGATCCTCAATTGCATTTATTTTTTTATTTTTATTTATTTTTAAAGAATTCACGCATTTTGTCTATGTTTTCTGGAGATAATCCTGTCCTTTCGTTGTCACTGAGAGTCTGTAAAAAAAATGACCAACAAAAGTCAATAACAGTATGTCAAAAAGTTCATAACCTGTCCAGTGTTATGAAACAGTTTGTATGGTTTTATTTATAAGCAAAATAAGGCCTATATGTTGCAAAATAGAAATTAACAAAATTTGGCCTCCGCATTTCACTTGAAAAATTAGACTTTTTAAAAAGAAAAAACGGAAATATTTATATATCAAATTTGTTTGAGAAAGTTGTAGGACATTTATTTTTATTGAAAAAAAGTATGAAAGAAATTGTATTTTTTAAATAAAATTTTAATTTTTATCTACAATTTAGAATTGTAAAAAAATTACACTGTTAAAAAAAAAACAATATATACGAGTATATTCAAAATTGTTGGCAGTTTTTCCTTTTTTTCCAAAATTCTGATTTTTCAACTACAATGCGGAGGCAAAAACGTTGAAAAAAATCCAACATTTTTTATTTTTATTCTGCAACTATTCGAAACGAGCCACTCTACTGACCAGATTGTCTATCAAGTAGTATCTTATTTGGAAGTCTTATTTGCACAAGCAATATTCCACAGATTTTCCAGAGGCTCAAAAAACTCGATAATGTTCTACCAAGCCTCTTCATGTCTCCACTATTTTTTTATTTTTAAAGGGGAAAACGATGATAGGAAAAAAGGAGATAGAATGAACGAAAATTGATAGCACTGGCTTAATGGGTGGTCAGATGCGCTCGAACGTTCATTTGCTCGAAAAATGTTAAACGGCATGGCGTAAAATATATATGTAGAAATGTTTTGTGTTTTAAATAATAAGCCAATCTGATCATATTTTTTTTTGGAAAATGTTATAAACCTGGTGGCAGCCACTAGGTCGATATCATTTTATCTTCTTTAGGCAAGACTTTTTCAATTTTACCGCAGCCTCGGTCATTCCATTTGATTGAGCAAAGCTCTTTCTTTTTTTCAAAAAAGCGAACTCGGAGGATGGTACTTTTTGAAACTAAGGATTTTGTATGAATAATTTGTTTCATTAGGTTATTACTGCAGCGCTTTTAAGGTCTGACAATTCATCCATTTCGAGAAATTTGGAGTAATAATCAATAAGTACTACATACCATTTATTTGGTGTTTTGAAAAGATACAATAGAAATATATATTTTGTCAATACTATCATGGTTAAGAGGTTCATTTAGATTCTTCTCTTGTATACAGCTGGAAAACTATAGTGGTGTCTTCTTAGGATCGAAAAATGTCAACACTGGAGAGGCGATCTGCCGAAATCAAGAGTTTGCGTCCAATTTAGTGAAAATGTGTGCACCCGTAAAGAGTGCGAGAGTGTTTTCCACGCTGGGAATTGGATACCATTTCCGTTTTACACTTTTATTTTGTGTTATGTGTGTTATGTGCACACAAATATAGTCATACAATTTAGCTCTTATTTCACCTTTTTGCGCAAAGAGATAGGTATGTGATCCTTTTCGATTGTTATTTTGTTCTCACCAGGAATAATTCCTAATCCGGACCATAATTTGGAAAATTCTGTGTATGGCTGTATCTCGCAATCCAAACTGGATGGCATTACGGTCTTATGCATTTATAATTTCTAGGGTATTAAGTGCAGGTCGTAAAAGCTGATTTTCGAATGTGAAACTATGATGCCATCTCTGGTGGAAGCACAGTAACGTCTGCGTCTGTGACAATCTTAAACTGCAATGGTGGATCATTGATGATACGGATTTAAAGTGTCCACGTTTTTATTGGAATATTATTGTCAACAGAGTTAATGAAAAAACGTCCCGTCCATCGATGAAGAACTATCGTTTTCGATGTCAGCATGTACAGGATAAATCTCCAAAAACAGAATTTATATTATTTTCGTATCAAACCTTCGCCTAATGATTTTGATGAGAGGAACGAAGAACGCCGAAGATCACAGAAAAAGTTTGAAGACAACGATGAAGATTATGGTCAGACAAAACAGCAGCTCGAAGAACAATTGAATGTTGATCGTCGGATCGTCGGAAAACGTTTAAAAGCCATGACAAAAATGTTGAAGGTTGAAAGATGTGTGCCGCATGAGCTGAACGACAGGCAGCAGGAAAACAGAATAACCACATGTGAAATTCTGCTAAAAAATTTCAAAGTTTCAAAAATCAAATCGTCAAATGACCTCCTAAAACCTAGTGAAACAGTTACTGTTCCGCGCTACCAAAAACAATTGGCCTATTTGAACCGTGCTTTGCGCTGAAAACGTCCAAAAATATCGATCTAGGCAGCACAAAGTGATTTTCCTGGATGACTATGAACCATCACACCGAACATTGCAGACTCAAGAAGTGGTTGCATCGTATAATTAGAAACTTACTGACCTGATTACCACTTGTTTTCATCGATGGGTCACGCATTTGCCCAGCAGCGCTTCGATATTTACGAAAATGTTCGAAAATGGTTCGATGATTGGTTTGGCTCACAAGATGAACAATTCATTTGCCGAGGAATCAATAAATTGCCTAAGAGATGGTCAAAATGTATAGCTAGCGAGGGCACATACCATGAACAATAAATCGACTACCTTTTTTTCAAAATAAACTTCTTTTCTTTTAAATTTCGTTTTTTATAGTATGGTATGCTTTAAGGCACGAATACACACACAGCGTCATGACGCCTTTTTGGTGAAATTGTCAACACCTTTTAATATGCCTTCTAGCACGTACCACCTTCCAGCCGTCTACACGGAAGACACAATTGGGCCATCTTCAGCTACGCCGTCTGTACGCCTTCTTGTCGGCACGCAGGTGAATGGAGTAATGATAAAACGGCGTGTAGAAGGCTCTATACAAATGTCATATTTAAAATTTTACTGTCCGTTTTGTTGTTGTTTCTGTTCAGGCAAAAGCGATTTGTTTTTTTTTGTGTTTTCTAATTTTGTGTGTCTTGTGCGGTATGGAAGACAGTACGTAATCAATAATAATGAATATTATTACTGACAATTTTGACGTCGGTGCAGACAGTTTCGGCGGTTAGATTTGAAGACGAAGAATTCAATTTGATTGCTTCATGCCGCCGTCAATCTGCATCAATTTGGTACATGAACTCGACAACGGCGAGACGCAAAGAAATTTTGTTTTGGGCGACGACTTGGAGAAATTTGAGAAAAGACACCACACATCAACAAATATCATCATGTTCAAATCGAACGTGGAATTGCTGACGAATCCATCAGTCATTAGAATGGTTGAAGATGTGATGAGATTGCGAAAACAGCATCCATTTCCGAACAATTATAATAATCATAATCACTATAACAATTAAGGGTTAACTCTATTTTACTTTTAAAAATCATTGAGACATTGAGACAGCATTGACATGGAACAACTGTGGATTTTCAAGGTGTCTGCTTACACTGTTTACTGAGATATAATACATGAGACTTCCGACAGCTTCACGAAAAGGTAATCTCCTCGTTTCCAAATCCTCACCACTAGACCCTCCATGAGATTTTGCAACAGGTGTTGTTTTAGGATCCTGTAGTACTTTTCCTTTTTTTTATTTGTAACACAAAAAAAAAACGGCGCTTCCGACAACTTTATTTCGAATTCATGTTCAAGATAGATAATTAAGCACTCAATATCTGATACTGCAACTAACCCATCGTCTATGTAAATGGCCAACAAAATCTTTCTTCTCTCTCTATAGCTGGTGAACACACAAGGATTAGATTTGCTAATCTGCAAATCAAAATGTATTACAAATTCATTAAATTTTGTGTTATTTTAGTCCGTAAAGACTTTTACTAAGTTTAATTTTTATAAAAGCTGTCTTTACATCAAATTGCTTAAGATTAAGATTTTCAGCAACTGATACCGCTAAGATGAGACGAATTGAATTAAATTTTTCAACTGGACTTAAAGTCTCCTCGTAGTCGATCCCATAACGCTACTAGCCTAGCTTTGTAGCGATCAACTTTTCCGTTTGCTGTATGTTTTACACAAAAAACCCTTGGCATTTTGAGGTAAATCAATCAGCTGCCACGTCTCGTTCTTCAATAATGAGTCGATCGCGCATAGCCGTTATCCAGTTTTACTTTTCACATGACTGCAAAGATTCATTAAACGACTGCGGAGATTCTTTATGTGGGCAACAAAAGCATATCAGCTATTACTCTATTCAACGCAACTGAACTATTTGCATTCCGAGGACGAAGACGTATCGGTTTTAATTGTTCATCGGCTAAATTTATTTCAACGTTCTCACTTTCCGGCGTTTCGACCACTTCAATTGAACCTTCATTCTGCATCTTTTGATCGTTTTCAATTTCCACTGGTAACGGTATCATCCATAGCATATTTTCCCTTTACTACGCAAATCAGAAGTCAACTCGAGAATAACCATGTCTCTAGAAATTTCTATATTTCTGTCTTCAGGAATTGCACTGCCACCGCCTATAAACTGAGATGTAATCCTTTTGAATGTAACATCGTCCTTGCTGCTTCAACAATTGTCCGCCTCTCTCTCTGCACTTCCATTTTGTTGATGACGAACTTGAACTTCTTTTTTCGCGTACTCAAGGCCATTATCAGAACATCGTATCCCGGAAATTTGATTTTATAAACACATCAATAAAATTACGTCTTTCTTTTTTGTTTCATGAAAAACACTTATCGATAATGTGTACAGTTATCTTTAAAAAGTACAAAATATCGCGCACCATTTTTTGAAGGCTCTTGGCCCACAGTCATCACTATGTACAAGTTCACCTGGATTGTCCGCTTTATGAGTCGAAATTACGTAGCTCAACCGATGATGTTTTCCAGCCATTCACGATTGACAAAAGAATTCACTATCCTCGCAATATGGCACATTTTGACTCTTCAAAAACTTTCTTACGTGAACGAAGTTTTGATGACACTTTGCCATGCCACACTTGTAAGGTTTCAGATTTGATTGGTGCGTCTGCTGAATGCTTCTCTTTTTCTGCACGAACCTTTTGAATTATGACTGTTATTTGAATAAGAGTTCTTATTCCAATACCCAGATTTTTTACAGAAAAAAACACGTATTTTTGTTGTAATATCTTGATTGAGTCTGTTCTGTCGCCTTTCATGCTACCAATGCTCCACCTAAATCAACATCGCACGCCATAGATTGCATTCGTGACTCTGCCATCATCAGTCTAGATGGTAAATTATCTAAAGTCTGATGCAAAATCCCTGTCGATTCCCAAGCACATTGGAAATGACAATATTCTGAGGGTAAAATGTCATCAAAAACTTGCTTATTAGCATAGAATTAGAAACAGGTTCATCAAGATCCTTTAATTGGCAAACAATTGAGGTGAATCAAATAAAGGGTTTTCCATTAAGAACGCTTGAGCTTTGAAATGAAAAAAAAGACATGTAGGAGAGATATTTGCGAAAAAAAATTATGTATGGAATATGACATCATTCAAATGACCGCCAAGGCTTCGTTTGGTGGTGCGCACACGAAAGGTCCAATTTTCGATGACTCTGGCGCACAAATCGGGCTGTATTTGATCGATGGCGTGGCGTATGT
>JANSTU010041658.1:0-10890 GCA_027564075.1 Bolitophila hybrida | reverse complement strand
TCCAACGGGACGGACAATTTAAAAGAACGCGAGAGTCCATTTTCAGCAAATCGTTTTGGTGTTACGTCCTTGCATTTTAAGTCTGCCATCACCAGGTCAATATCCATGTCCCTAAGGCCAGAAAAAACAAAATTCGTTATGTCATACATATATGTATATATATATAAATTATACTTACGTTTTAATTATACTTTCATAGCTGAACATATTTGCACAATTTTACATTTTTTTTTGTTTTTCTTTCAGAATTATAGGGAAAACTTTAAAGCTAAACTAATTTATAAACATTTATAAATACGATATATTGTATTCAATAGTAATATACAAATGCCAATATTACAAAAAAAAAAATGTTTAGGTAATTAAATTTCAAAATGTATACGTTTACATTCCAGAGTATATAACATAATGTTTGTATTGTTTATTCCCATAAAATGCCATCGGCAAACCCACAATAATATACATGCAATATAAAAAAAGAGGAAAACATTATCATATGCATCCGACCACACAAAAGTTCCAATACATTTAAATTGTACCTATCCATTGCCATTCTGGCTAGTGCCCGCGGAATACATTTTTTTGGGTGTATATCGTACACAAAAAAAAACGGTTAAACAAAATCTACAAAGTAAACAACAAAATAATAATATTATTTACAGAGTTCCGCTAAATTGTGTTTTTTTTATTTGCGTGTATGATAATGTTTTGCGGTAACACGATTTCTATATGTATAATCTCACAAGTTCAAATACCGTTGGCCGAATGCACTCAAAATATTCCTTTAGAGAATATTGTATATTATTGTGATAGGTCAACGAAGAACGAGCCATAATTCTAACGAGGACGCAATTAGTCTTGTTTTCGACTTTGTCGACGGGCCCGTCAGCCATTGACCCAATAACAAATGGAGCAAGAACTCACACTTATTTATAGTTAATTCGCAGTTGTGCCGCACTGAATGCCATAAGACCGAGCTACGAGCGGTCATCTGTTAATTGGCAATTTTGGATAAAAAGATGCGCGCACACCGATCGGACGATGCCATGACGCGCACAATATGTTGAGTAAACGAATATTTGAGATGCACTTTTAATCAGCATCTGCCTTTGTTGGCGTTCTTGTATATACATATGTACATACAATAAAGATATTTTTTATATATATACATATATATATATATATATATATATATATATGTATATATTTAAAAATATATGTATATCTGTTAGTGTGTCCCGTATAGCCGCGGGGGTGCGTTGACACGAAGTGTTGTTGTGGTGACCTCTCTGCGTCCGGGCAAATACAATATAATTGCATTTTTGGTAGCAGCGGTCAAGCAAATTGGGACTTATTATTGTGTTATAACGTTTTACTTTTTTTGTGTGCGGAGTGTATTAAACTCGGTGTTATTGAGGCATCCATTTATTGACGCAGTACTAACATGATTAATAAGTGGTATATCTTGAACGATACTTATAATTTAAGATGAATTTGAGTAGAAGTGACATGATAATATGGCTTTATCTGACCTTTGAGTTTTGTAAAAAAAATGCGGGAATAGCATTGACTCATCGAAAATATTTAATGACCGACATTATTTGAATATATACGTACTTAATTATTTAAAATTATATTTTTTTATCAAATATGATTAGTTATTCAACATTTTGAAACATTCAATCGTTTTTTCTATCTTTAGCAATTTAGTATAATTATATTATTTCTTTTTGCTACTAAACTTTGTACTAGATTAATTGAAAAGTAACCCTTATCAGACCACTTAATCCGATTGCTAAACGAATTTGGATAGTTTTTGGAATCCAAATATCTTGTTACAGAAAATCGATAAGACAACGATATATTGTGATATATGTTATATAGGGTGTTCTAGAATGGTTTTATATGCGCTCAACAGCCTTGTTAGATGATCTAAATCAAATAACTCAATCAATGAATTAAGCAAGACTAAATTTGGGGAGCCTTATCGTTTTACGATTTTTTAAAAAACAAAATAAGACCCCAAATAAAAGACATTTGTCCTGTTTTTGTGGAGTCCGGATAATTTGCGCGATATGATAAAGCGTGATAGGATTCAGCTCTATACGAAATGACGCTATCGGAAAATGCGCGACACAAATATGTGCGAATGGAAATAACCAGACATTTTTTAATCACATATGGAATATGCGCATTGAGAATATGTGCGATTTGAACATAGTTTACGAGTTCTAAAACTCAAAACAACTCGTGTATATAAATGTTTGTCTTATTTCTCAAATTCCCTACGCGCATTTTCGTTTTGCTAATAATCCATATATGACTGAAATGAACAGCACTAATTCTCGTTGCGCTGTACCCTTATCGCGCATTGTCAAAGTTTCTTCTTATTCCTCAAAAAACATATTTTTCTGTATATGCCGCGATTTGTATCGTTTGGGGTTTGGGTGAGAGTTTCCATTCCATTCGTTACGTTTTGTGTATTTCCATCAGTGCAACTTTCTAACAAACCATCACTGGAATATGTAAGCTCCTCATATATTGGTCGAATGGCTTGTTCAGCATATTCGATTATACGATGCATTTTGCCAACGATCTAAATGGTAATGGAAAAAAAGATCAAAGATCAAATTGTTGCCTTCAAATAATCTAATGTTTAAATAATAATCTGGTTTCCGCAGTAAACATAGTACTACACAACTGCACTTCTAAAAATGTCTTATGAAATTAATGCTACGCTTGAAAATCGCAACCTTGAAGGTTCTGTACTTGACCCAATTTTGAACTCGATGTTTATTAATGATTTTCCTAAAAGACTGCGTCATTCTTCGTGTTACCTTTATGCTGATCACATACGATTTATCCAGCATGCGATACAAATTATCTATCGTAAAGTATAAATAAAATAAATGACGTAAATATACATTTTCTTTGGTCACTAGACAATAGTTTAAACTTAAACGTAGGTAGGTAGGATATCAGTCCCCTGCTGTTAAATGGTTCAGAAATTAAATTTAGTAATACAGTACTCAATTTGAGTATTTTCATGAACTCATGATTCAATTGGATAGATAATTGCAAACACACCTCAGCTAAAGTCTATTTTCTACTCAGAAGCTTATGGCCCTTTCAAAATGTCACTTCCATTTATACTAGAATTTCTCTAGTTAAAGTTCTAATTATGCCTTACTTTTGTTATGGGGATGTTATTGTCTCTTAAAAAAGCTGTAGATCAGAGAGCATTCTAAAGCGAGCTTTCAATTCATATATCAGATATGTATTTAAAAAGCGTCTTTGAGATCACATCTCATCCCTTGACACACAGATAATGGATGTAAGTCTTTCTGATTTTCTCAAATATAGACTTTTATTTCTCTTTAAACCTAATATAAGTAAAATAAAAAATAAATATCTGTATGACATTCTTAAACCCTGCATTTCTAGTAGGGCTAATACTAATTTTATAATACCAATTCATTCTTACACTCATTTGCACAACTCATTCTTCCTACATGTCATACATAAATGGAATCAACTGCCGGCTGTGATACAGAGTAACAACCAAATTATTTTAAAAGTGAATACTTTAGCGTTGTACATTCCATATAAAGATTACCAATTAACTGATGCTTTGGTCGATTTTGTTTAGTTGTACTATATTGTCAAACTATATTGAAATGTTTATATGTTATATGTAATATTAATATTTACACTCTACACATTATAATTGTGAGATCATTTTTCACTTCTAATTATACAAATTATATTGTCACAGACAACATGTATAATAATTATCAAAAAATAAATAACAAAAAATATCCTTTCAACGACGTAGTTTCAAAAAAAAAAATATAAAAATTATACAAAAAAACATTTTTATATCGCTAGCATGAGAAGCATACTGTCTGAATTAAAAAACTATAATAAAATACAGTGATAAAATAATAAAAATATCTTACATTCTGCCCCGTTTGGTAGACGGCCTAATCAAGAGGTGAGGTTCTCTTGACCACAGTTGTCAAGCGACAAAAGTACTTCGCAAGTGGTATTTAAAATCCTGGATACCGACTTGATTTGATGCACCAGATGATGATGAAAATCCTGCAGGTGCCGTTGAAATAGCCCATTTGGAAAAACCACAAACTGATTTATGACAATGTGCGATAATACTACGCAACAGAATTGAGGGCGTGTTGAATTCATATATGGATTATGAGCAAAACTAAAATGCGCGAAGAGAATTTGTGCAATAAGACAAACATATACGAGTTTATCCACCAGTTGTGTTGAGTTTCAAAACCCGTGAAATATGTTCAAATCGCAGATTTTCCCATTGCGCATATTCCGCATATTGATTACAAAATGTCGTCTTATTTCCATTCGCACATATTCGTGTCACGCATTTTCCGATTACGTTATTTCGTATAGACACCATAACCCACATTCTCATCGACTGTTGCTGATGGGGTGCAGGAACCTTGAAGAAATAATTACATGGTGGACGCCCAGGCGTGCCACGTGTTGAAAATGGGCGACTAAAAATAATCGCATGGTAGACTTGGTGGACGTTTGCAGAATGCAAATCTGCCTCGATATGTTACGCATCCGATATTTATTCCTGAGTCGTCGGTTTTGGCTCCGTTGAGATTCCCACTATGGTAGTCGTTCGTAAATGTTCGTAAATTTTGAAGAATCATCTTGTATTCCTTGTAACTTTCACATCCTTTTTAACGCATTGACAAATCTATATAACATAATCCGTTTCTCGAGCTAAACCGTTCTATAAGTTGGCCCTGGAAATATACTTAATATAATGTCGAACGAAGTACAATTGAAATAATAATAGTGCTGAACTGCCGACTCTTCTTCATATGTTAATATCAGAAAATCAATATCAAATTATGAACACACACTCTGAAATATATAAATTATATTCAAACTTATTGGTCAGTTGCATCCGTTTTGATAGCAACTTCTTCAATCTTATTTTAAAAGCTTTAGATTTCGGCCAGATTTCGTTATTGCATATTTAATAACGTTTTCACGATGTGAAACCGTAGTATGGATAAAACAAGTATTCGAAAAGATGGTATTAGGCGAGTCCTTACAAAATGATAATATAATACTGCATAATTTTTAGATTGTAAAAGGCTCTATTAGTATATAAGTAATATCTTATAAAAATGTTATTCTCGTATATCACACCAGATGCGTACTAATATATCATTTTAATTTGAATGGTTTTTTTTATAAGATTTGTTTTTCTTGTAATTATGCAGAATAGGGATTTTTTTGGATTAGTTGTTGTTTATGACGATATCAAGTAACCCCAATAAAAAAATACGAACAAATGTACTAATCACTCGAAAACTTACGTGAACTGACAATTAATTATTATTTAAATCCAAATTTATTTAATTTAAAAATGTAAACTTTTCACATATATATTCCCAACGCGAGTTAATAGTATCCCTGAAAATCCCCTTTATATATAAAATGTAGCACAAACTCTAACAAGAAAATACGGAAACTTTGAATTATTTGGAAAAGCATCAATTTTGTTCGAGTGTACAGCTTTGATCCCTTTTCTTAACCGCATTGCGACCCAATTGTATTCCTTAGTGTATGACACCTGTACCAACCCGCAGAACCTTGAACACCTCCACCGTTATTCGCTCGTCCGGTACAGGTTTGTTATTATGAAATCGGTGCGTAAACAAACCACTTGTGCACGTATACAAACACAAACAAACATAATATAATAGTAGTATAATAACGACATTAAAATAATATCATATCGCGCGTATACACATTATACAAATAACGATATAAGGTCGTTAGTTTTGTACGTGCCATCCATACCGCAATCACCCCGTTCTGCCCTGTCCTGCCCTCCCCCTGGTACGACCCTCTGGCCTGGCTGCACACAAACACAGAGACACACTCACGCACACATTAGAGATTACTGTAATGGTACGTTTGTGGTCTGCGTAAATATACATGACGATACCCAAGCATTTACCGAATAAACAAACCATAAAGAAAGTAGCTGCTGCTCTGGGTACGTGAATAATTGAACGCGCCTGCACGTATGTTTCACTCGACACACGCGAGCATCGCGTGCTATTATATAGTTATATACATATATGTATATTCTCTATTCTGAGTGAATACATTTCTGAGAGTGTTGTGTTATCGCATCTATCACACATATAACATACAGAGCATATATTACACATAAGCTTTGTATGTGTATATTCTCGGTAACGAGTAAACATGGATGTAATACACATATTCTCTTCAAAAACACGTATTATTATAGTACAGCCCAGAGACGAAATTCGGTTACGCACCATCGCGCCCATTTCCAGCCACCTTGTGTGCAACGCTTATAATTCATCCCTGTCGCGTTCAGCTGAACTGATGTATACGGCAGTTGTCCCTTTTCGATGCTGTTCAGCATATCAAATATTCATATCACAATTGTGGAGCTTCACGGCGAGGATGCGCGGGGCTCCTTTTTTTTGATGTCAATATTTTATCGATAAATGATAATAGACCTGCGTGAGTGTGCGATATCGCAGTAATTTATCTCTGCGTGTGTGCGGTATAAACGTATATATAATGAGGCGTTTGCAAGCGTGCGGGCGGAGGGTTGGGAAATACGAAGATGATTGAAAACATTTTATTTTTTTTAAAGATGATATGAATACATAAGTGATGGTTTGAGCGTCGTGTAATTGGGTCAACTGTGAGTAATAGAAGATAATTGAGAAACGATTAGATCCAAATACGAGAATGTATGTTTAGTGTCAACCTCTTACTGTCGAATTTAAAAAATATGTAGTAAATGTTTTTTTATTAGGCAAAGCAATATTCAATTTCAAATTAAATATCAATTATTAAAAAAAAAACGAAACTAATACCATCAATAAACAAACATTAATATTTGTGTGCATTATGTTCAACAAACTTTTTTTCTTGTTATCTTAAACAAAACATAAATAAAATATAAAAATTATAATTATATGGTACATAATTAATTGTTTTCATTTAATTATCACCACTTAGATTACAACTGGCATAAAAATAGTACAACTGTGTGCGCCATCTCTATACATTTATTATTTGACCATCAACATTTTTTTACAATTTTTTTAATTTTTGTTATAGTGTGAGGAAATTCCGATGTTGGATAATACATGCCGCCCATACAATGTAACTCATAACTTACATAACATTTTTCGTGAATATAATTATAATATATTTTAATGATAATATCATTATCACTCACGAAATTAAATGGATAATACGAACATGAAACGGTTATGAAAATCCACAGTTTAATTAAAGTATTTATTTTTCGATTACGGGCTGGGCAGCTCCAGAGAACATGATGAAGTGATAAATGGTGTCTATTAAGGGCGGTCTAGGGTATTTTCTCTTTTTTACATTTTTTAAATGAATTTATAACATTTCAAGAATATTGTGTCCAAATTTCAAGTAAACAGGAACAAAATTGACAAGGTTATGAGCGTTAGCATTCCGTTGGTTACACTCAGGTAGTGCCTTGTATATTCGGTGCATGGAAATATACTCCAGTCGTTTATTGTATGTCACGCAAAATAATAACGAGAGTCTGAACAAGCTCATCTGGAAAATCTCACTAAAATATGTTAGTGGCACCGCTACTATTGTCGAAATCGCAGCACATGTTGCTGCATGTATTTTCAACGAAGGTGATTTTGCATTAGTATCCTTCATGCATGAGATAGGAGTCAGTACAGGATCCAGTTCTCATGAATGGGCGCGTCGAGATGACCACTTGCGCATTACAAGAGCAGAGGAGCAAGCGTCTATTAACAGCAAAGAAGTACATTTTATAGATAAGGTCAGAAGGATGCTCTCGACCATATAGATGAAAGCGATTTGCACCATGGACCTGGGATAGATGATTCAGTGGGCGTATAAAATAATTATCTACTGTGCAAAACGTTAAATCGTGCTCCTGAAAAACATCGTTTTCAACGTCGGTGCACACAATTATTAAAAAACTAATTGAACGATCTTTCGGAAATGTTGCACAGTGCTTCTTAAAATACTCTTAAAAAAATGCATAATAACAAATAAGCTGTTTTTGACTTTAAAATTAAAAAAAATCTGCCGTTGGAGTTTTTGGTTTCAGATGAACTTACATTGAGAAATCGTGTGCACTATTATGTATATTGCCTCAAAAATCTTAAAAAATATCCCTTTTTCACTGACAATACCCCTTAAGGTTGTGAATGGCGGCGATTCTGCTGAATAGAACTAACAGCACGTCATGGGTTTAAATTCACTTTAGGAAATATTGAGAAGCAGAATCTCCCAAGTTCCCCGTTTTTCATCTATGATTATAGATGAAATGTTGTCAGAAGGAATACCGAATTTTCCTGTTGAGTTCTGAGTTTCGTCATTTTCGCCACAAACACTGAATACGAATACCCCATATACAAAAACGACTCCACCACACTTATCATCAATTCTAAATACAAATATACACAATAGCTTTATCTATTGGAAAAGTAAACAGTAGAGTCTATCTACGACTCATAGAACGACTTTGAAATTTGTTCTAATCTATTTTTAATGATAAATGGGATAACAATTGAATTCATAGATCTGTACTAATCAAACCAAGGCATATTCTTAATAATTTTTTGAACGCCGATGATTGCATCGATGAAGATCTCGCCATCATCAAAAATGCAACTAGGCGAAAATAAGCTGAATAAGTTTGAGTTTAAATCGGCTATGACCATTGCTGCCAAATTATCTTAGATATCTTTAGATAGATAGATAGACAAAAAAAGTAAATACACTCCGAGATACACAACAAATTTAACTACTTTGTATAATGTAAAAAGTATGTGTCAAAGCATCCACAAGATCAAAAAGGCTTTCTTCAAAAATAAAATGTATACATTGAAATCACTTTATTTTTTTTATTAGATTACATACATTTTATTTCAGCACAAACTTAGTTATTTAGTTTTTTTTTAAAATGCCGCTTTTGTTTGACTCATTTTATTTGGCCGTACACAGCTCATAAGTGGTTTACAATAAAATTACAACAATTGCCCGAGTTCAAAGTACAGATGGTACCTTAACTGATTTCATTTCATTTACGAGACTTAAGAGTCACAATCGGCTACGCCCAAATCTTGCGTTCTGAACTTTCGACTCGCATCCAATTAGCTGGTTGCTATTTCACCTTTATATCTCGTAGGTGATGCGCATAGTGCTCGAAATCATCGATTAAAAAGTGATACAATTAGATTCCAAAAATTCCAAAAAAATAAGATAAGATAAATAAGTTAGTCAAAAACCTTTTTGGTTCTTTGTTTCATTTCTTTGGTTAAATTATATACAAAATCAATATTTATTAATTATTAATTGAAATCAAGTAAATTGCATTCGTCTTTCATTGATAATCAGCAATAAGCGAATAGTATTTGCATATAATTGTCGGACATATGTACCTAGTGATCGTTGTAATATGGTACTCGCAGAGCGAGAATGTTTAATTTAACCTAGAAAAAGGAAAGCATGTGTGTATGACGTGCGTGTAAACAAATCTTTTATTTTTAAACATAATTATAATACATAACTGTCTTATAATAGGCCATCGGTATTGACTGCGGAACAATAATGTTGTCAGCCAAACCAAACCCGATCCGTTTCGAGCGTTTCTAAAAGAGCGGATGATGAGCTTCTTGCTCTAAATTTTTTGATTTACATTATGATTTCATACAGGATTATACCAACAAAAAAGTGAAAAATGACGAGAGAAAATGTTATGCTGATTCATCCAAAAATGCAATTTTAATAAAAACATGTGCCAAAACCATTTCTTGAATTGGACGCCAGTTTTTTGATAAATTTTGCCAACAATTACGGCACATTTTGAAATTCTTGTCATTTTTAATTATGTTTACATATTATTATTAATAATTGAAACATTTAATTAACCGCTCTAAACAATGGAATCGTTGAAATAACACGCACACACAAAAACAAACACAAACAAAATTAATGAAAACAGGTGTGCGAGCGCTCGGAGTTTATCAACAACACCACTCGAAACCCCTAATTAATCCGTTGGCTCGGTCATGCAATTATAATATCGCATTCACATACATTTTGGTACTGTGGCGGCAATCGATTTAATAACATATTCTATGTGTTTTCAAACATTTTTAGGTGTAATCATACAAATAAATTAAATAATACATTACAATATGTGTATGTATATTATATTTTCTGTTGATATAATAATAGATAAAAGCACATATTTAATACTTATTTTTCTATATAATCTGCTTAAATTTCAATTCTTTTTTTAAGCAAATGATCGAAATCCATCTGTGCAACACTTATGATTAAAATAAATGTCCCTTTTACAAATTAAAACTCATTTAGAACTAAAAATTATGGGCGCATTTAGTATTAATATCAAACTTAGAATCCAAGTTATCATCTGATGTGGCGTTTCAACCATCGATCACCGTCAGTCTCAAATTAGAATTCTATTTTGATAGTTTACATTCTGATTCTATATTTGACTTTCAAATGAACTGCAACACATCAACCACATTTAAAAGCCTGCGTTCTACAAATGACAGACGAAATGATGGGCTATTGAAGACTAATCTGACACAAATGATAATTATATTCTTTCATTAAATAATATACTGGAATAGAAAGCTTTAAGCACTCTTCAAAATAAAAGTGAAACAATAACACATCACTCAATAAGTTCGTAGGATGACATATAGATGGCATTGCTATGTAATAATCCATATGATTTGTAGGAAGTACCAACCTTAAAAAGATATCTGTCAAAATTTC
>JANSTU010041647.1:0-10890 GCA_027564075.1 Bolitophila hybrida | reverse complement strand
GATTTTTTTTATATAATGTACTTCAGCTACTTTTAAAATACTTAGAATAACGACTTCTGGTTAACGATTCTTTGCATATTTTAGACACGCTACCGTGTCATATGAAGATACTATTTTTGAACGCACTTCCTATATGTATTGTGTATAAAAACAGATAGTATGAACCAAAATAGTTGCTTCATTTGAGTAGCTAGCGTGTGATCACAAATTGCACAGAATCGCTACCCTGGTTACTAAAATTGTTATACTCTTCTTCTATGTACTCTAAAACAACTATGAAAAATTATGTACTATTACTACTTCAAATGTATTCTTAAACAACATTGAGTTTAGGTACAATACTAATGTACCCCTTTAAATTATGACTGAAAAATTAATGTAACCTTAAAAGAACTCCAGCTACTTTTAATGAACTTGAATGTTCATTAACGTAACGTAACGATTGAAAATAAAGAAGATTAGTCTAAACTTTAAAACTAAACTTAAATCTTAATGTTGAACCCTTTTGTCATAACACATTCAATTCTTTCAGTATATCTTATGACTTTTAGATTTTGATAGATTTATTAAAATTGTCACCACGCCTAAAGTATTATTTCTACAGGCCGATATGTAATTAGGCAGTTTGCGCCAACTCTTTACGTTTAGTAATTGACCATCATATTTTTACCCCTCTCACTCTCCCTCCTATACACATAAATACAAAAAGTTCCATTTTGCCACTATCTTCTTCGAAATTAATATTGATGCACCAGATTTTTCAAATTCTATCCAAACAAAATTTACGTTGAAAATAATTAGTTTATTGAGAGAACTTTGTTTGTATGAACTTTTTCGGCCAGTCGTTTTTACTTCCATATAGAGGCGATGGGCAAAAAAACTTCACTTTATGGGGCGTTTGAAATAAATAAAACTAATAATCGAATATATGATTCGGTTTTTTTTGTATAATTCAATTTTACCCATAAAGCCTAGTATATGCATCCGTGTGAAGTGACAAGTCTACAAACAATTGACTCTAATTACCACGCGTGAAATCACTTCACTCGGATTTATAAACTTTTGCTATCTCACTTACATGGTGAAATAACATATAAAAATATAATGAATTAGCCTAATTTCACTTCACTAATAGTTTCTCCATATAATTCATCATTTCTTTTGGAAGAATATAAACAAAACTTATATTGTTTTTATTCTTATATTTATATAATATGACCTACACAAAACAAATAATTTTTAAAAACTGTCAAAAGTGCTTATCAATAAACAAAAGTGATCCACCCTAAATAATATCCCTCGATTACATTCACGCGCATCTGCCACCTGTCAGTAACAGTGTGATTTGAAACGTTGTCAACTTCATTGTATACTTAAAAAAAATTACAACACAAAAACTACGCGGTGCCAAAGAAACGTCACTCTCTGTCCAACAAAACTTTTTCAATTTTCATTTATCACTTTTAGAATAATTACCGCTCAAAATGTTTCGTGCCCGATCCACTTCGATATTTTTTTGTATTTTGCTGTGTCTATGCTGGGCAGGCACAAAAGGACAAACAGACAGTATGGATTACATGAAAAGAGAACACTCCCTCGTTAAACCGTATCAAGGCAAGTAACGCACTTTAATTTAATATAGTTCCAAGAGCAAAGTATTTCCGTGTAATCGTGTGCTCGATAACACGTACTTCTGATAAGTAGAACCAACTGATAACCTAACGAATTTCTTTTCCATTCTTTCAGGTGCTGGTATTTCTCTGCCGTTCTGGGATTACTCTGGAACAACAATGGTCACTACTAATATGGTTCGATTAACTGCTGATTTACAATCTCGAAGTGGAGCGCTCTGGAATCAAGTGGTAGAAATTGATAAATTTAGTTTTTAAATACATATTTAAGTGTATTTTTCTTTTGTTGGCAGCCTTGTATGTCCAAAAATTGGGAACTTAATGTTCAGTTCAAAGTTCACGGAAAAGGAAAGGAATTGTTTGGTGATGGCTTGGCTCTGTGGTACGCTAAGGAGCGTATGGTCAACGGTCCCGTATTTGGCAGCAAGGACCACTTTAGTGGACTTGCTATCATACTGGATACGTACAGCAATCACAATGGTCCACATAATGTCTGTATACTAAATAAAAGACAAGCTAAACATATTAAATATTTTGTTTGTAGCATCAACATCCGTACATCAGTTCTATGGTGAATAACGGTACATTAAGTTATGATCATGATATGGACGGTACACACACGCAGCTAGCCGGCTGCGAAGCTAAATTCCGAAACGTTGATTACGATACCGTTATCAGTATTCGCTACGAAAACGATGTTTTGACTGTGGCTACAGACATTGAAAACAAGAACGTGTGGAAACCATGTTTTACCGTTGAGGGTGTCAAATTGCCTACAGGTTACTACTTTGGAGCCTCTGCAACAACCGGAGATCTTTCCGATAATCACGATATCCATGCGTTCCGTTTCTACGAACTTGCTCCTATTTCCCACCAAGAAGCTGTGGA
This sequence comes from Bolitophila hybrida, assembly GCA_027564075.1. NCBI lineage: Eukaryota > Metazoa > Arthropoda > Insecta > Diptera > Mycetophilidae > Bolitophila > Bolitophila hybrida. The sequence continues at coordinate 8,371 of JANSTU010041647.1, read as the reverse complement.
AAGAATGCAAATTGTACCAGAAGCTCTTCTGTTTGAGGCACCAAGACCTAGATCAGAAGACACAAAACCAAGCATGTTCAACATCAAGATCTTCTTGCTGATCCTGACCGGTATGCTTGTCTGTGTTGTGTTAACCGTATTTGGTATCATGCAGTATCAGAAGCACAAGGAGAACTCCCGCAAGCTCTGGTAGCCGCTGACCAAATATTTCGAAGATTGTAAATTATACAGAGATACACTTGGGATAAAAGGGGTATAAGGAGTAAGGGGTGTACCGAAGCGCTTTAGGTGCACCGCTAAATTTGTGGTGACTGACTGTACAATTTATTTTACCACTTATTATTATTAAGTTTATTTAATTATTTGTGTGAGTGTGCGTATGTTGACCGAACAAAAATCTATTGTGAATAATTTCGTTGCTTTCACGAACGGTATCTTTGTTTTGGATACAAGACAACAGATTAATATGAATTAATAAATAAAGGAACACATTTTAAAAAACAAAACGTGTGTATTATTTAGAACATTTAGTTATCCTTTCGGTGTAGCATAAATTCTGTGTGCTCCTTATTTTGCTGCCACATTTCAATCGACTTATGAACTATATGATCGGCCGTCTCCTGATTATCTTTAATCTGTAATATCACAAATTATGTACTACAAAAATATATATATCTTTTTAATGAACTTACAAAATCAATTTGTACCAAAACACCTTGTAGATCTTTTTGCTGCATAAGCTTTCGGGCCAATACATTAAACAGAATGATTAATACAAAAACAACAATTTTTCGTGATCCACCGCAAATCTTGTCCCAAATACGGATAAGAGCCGGTTTAGATAGGACTCCGGCAAAACACGATGAAAACCATTTCTCCAACGGAAGCTGGTGCAAGATTTGCTTACTTTCCAGGTGCCTGGATAAATTTACATTTAAAAAAATAATAATAAGGCATAGTCTTTAAAGTGCACCTAAAGAGAGCGTTATCTTCACGTTCTAGCAAAACTAATGTGAGTTCCTTTAATTTTGTAAAATCCTGAACGATTTCCAATGAAAACTCGTAGAAACTCTTTGCAATCCAGTAGACTTCCACTTCGCTTTCGGAAACTTGCATCAGTACATCCGTAATCTTGACAAAATCCGAATCACTCTAAATTGAGATTTTTTTAATGTCTTGATTCAGAAATTATTATATAAATTGAACTCACATCTAAGCCAGCACTTCGAAGTCGTTTTGTTTCCAGTAGCCACATGGCCTGGAACAGCTTCGGCTTTGCCGTACGATCGTCTGCAATGCGCAGTACCTTTAGTGCACGCAACAGATCATTGTAAACTGCTTCGCGCTGGGCCAGAACATATGCTTGAGACTCCGAATGCACAGGTGTGACACCTGAAAAAAGATAAAATATTATAATACATTGATAGGTAATGAGACATTTCACAAATTATACTCACCAAGCAGAAGCTTCCACAGAAGACCACGATGAATGGCAGGCACCGTAAATCGTAAACAGAACTGTTTCAATTTGGTACGATTCAGCGGTTTATCCTTGAGTAATATTTCAAGGGATTTCTTCTCTTCGACACTGCGACAGCCTACCTTCTCATAGTACGTGGATCGAAAGTTACGTTCATCCGTGGCCATTATGACTTTTTATTAGATTAAATTGCAATTTATTGGGATTAAATACATATTAATTGTTATTTTGCCAATAACCAAAATATGGGAGAATCACGAAACAATAACAAAACAATTTTTTTGACATTTTGCTTCTCGCCAAATGATTTATATATAACTTTAATTCTTAGTTTATGTATCTAAAATGGGTGTGTCTAATGCATTATTATGTCAAAAATGGCTTTAATTATCCAACATCGGATTTTAATCCGACAAATCTAAATCATGATTGATGTAAAATATGGGGCTCAATGTTCCGTGCCGTGCCGCACCCCACCGTTCCGTATAAAATATTAAATGTGTCAAAAATGTATAAAAAATAATAACTTTTTATTATTTTATAATTATTTTTTATTATTTTTAAATATTTAACTAATTAGGAGCAAAACACAATATTGATAGTATTACTTGAGGTTTTATTTCATTTTTAGCAATGAAAAATGATAACACCAAAAAATATATTTTATGTGTTTTATGTACCCCACCATAGCCATAGCCGAGTGGCCTGGCTTATGGGAGATCGCCGGTTCAATCCCATTCGGCAGACCGAAGTATTTTTCGAATGTAGCACTTTAAATCAGTAGGTTCCTCTTGCCTATTTCTGAAATGGGTTATTGATTTGGAATAACGGAACATTAATGCCATCAATTAACATATACACACGCACCCTGTATAGAACAATAAGTGTATGATGACGTTAATGATTCACGATTCCAAATATAAATAGCAAGATAGATCTCGGTGCATAGAGATATCTCAAAAATATGCGCATTTGCCCTGCAAAGTTGTGTTGTTAGTGTTATAGTTATAGCACAGTAGCTCCAATAGGAGTAGAACACCACAAACAGCATAAAAGCATGACCTGATCAGTCGTGTGAACCCGTAATAGTCAATGAATTTCTATGTCCCACAAGGGATTACAGGATCCAAGGAGAGATGTACCCCACTTTCTCCGTCTTCTGCCATAGTTTCTAGATTTTTAATTATTATTAAATTATTAAATATTTTATTACTCGTTGTTTCTTCATGGCTAAACTTTTATAATAATGCCATATGAAATGGCATAACACAATCGACGGATCTGAACGGAACGGAGCATTGTGCATAGCTAATAAATTTTACGTTACGGATCGGTGCAGTGTGAAACGGAACGGAACTGTTTTGAACATAAATAATTTGGGTTAATGGTTGGTGCATACCTATAAAACTTCCTTTATACTGTATAAAATCGCTATCTCCACCATATAAACAGAAAAACACGGCTCTTCTAACTCATTAATCATGACGATATGCCCGGTGATTTGATTTCTGTCATGACGCAATGCCCGGTGACGATGTGCACGATGGTCTTATGCCAAATCTAACCGTGACGTTATCCCACTGACGCTAAGTCCCATTCACTGTCCCTAGCAGCCGAAGGTACGGAACAAATTTGGACTTAAAGAACTTTCATGTTCATTAAAAGTAGTTGAAGTTATTTTAATGTTACATAAAATGCTCGGTCATACTTTAAATTTAGCCAGAGTTCTATAAGAGTACATCAGTATGTTTATCGAAACTCAACAATGTTCTTTACTCTTAAAGAACATTGTTGATTTAAAGTAGTAATAGTACACAATGTTTCATGGTTGATTAAGAGTACATTTAAAGTAGCTAGAGTACACACTTTTTAGTAATCAAAAGACATTGTTCTTTAAGAGTATTAGATGAAGTATCCATATAAAAAAAATAATTGAATAAATAAAAAAGTACAAAATACACACTTATTTAATATATAATATATACTATAATATAATATAATATAATATATAATATAGAACTATAAACGAAAACAAACATTTCCGACAAAAAATGTAAATTGAAAGTGGGATTCGAACCTGTACATTGTAATATAAAAAAAATATGGTCATCGTATGCTATTTTGGAAAAGGATTTGGAATCAGTTATGTTTACAGAATAAGAATAAAAAAGAAAAAAAAGAGATTATTTTTAATTTATTATTTACATGTATTTTTTAATTTATATTTACATTTTAACGACAAATTTTAAGTTATGTGAACTTGTAATGTATTTGTATAAAGTTACTTTAACAGTTTATCGTATGGTACAATTAACCGCTAAAGATACATTAAATAAACTTTTAACGAAACTCGTAAGGTACTTTAATTTCGCCCTTTTCAGGCGTATAATATGTTATTAGGAACGTAAATGTACAGTTAAAGCGTGTAACTTTAAAACGTAATGTAAACTGCTAATCTGCGGATGGGCTACTGGTTTTAAACTTAAAAGTGAAAAATAATAGAAAAAAGGTAAACCCTGCAATATTTCTATATGACCAATACTGTTTCCTCGACTTTTTCAATATTTCTATAAGATAAATAACAATCATTGTGCATGCTATAATGTAGAAACCTGTGGAATATTTTAACCTCGATATTAACTAAAGGCTAAGCCTCCACCTTCTTGTTCGCTTTTGATTACATATATTATAATTTCGCAAAAACTTCGAAGTAAAACTTAAACACTTAAAGTATAAATTTTCCGGTGACACTGCAAAAACATATATTTTTTTGATAGTCATTAAACTCACTTCGAATCAAAATATTTGTTGCGCGCGCATATTTTGTTTCAGTCACAATGATGTTATTTTCAAATGAATCCTGCTGTCACCGCATTTCAGCATAGAAAATAAACGCACATACACATACGGTACAACAATTAGCAAAAATTGCATTTTCTAACAACTACAAGTTCTAGTCGACAATACTAATCTAATCTATACAAACGGAATTACTATCTGTACGCAATGGCAAGCTGGACCAATGCTGAGCCACAAGGTACATCACAGCGAAAGAAATGGAACTTAGAAGGTATGCCATATAAATGTTCTATGTTATAAATACATTTTCTGTAACTGCGCTTCCGAAATTCGCAAAGATCGTACATCACTGAAGAACCTTAAGTTTAATATCGCAGACGAAGGATGCTCAGATACTCAGTATGACCTGGCCAGACAGCTGTTAGAAGACAACTCTGGTAAGTGATGATATGTCAGAAAGTCGATAAAATTGTCTATTGTTATATTTAAATTAATGCTAAAATACAGAACCAGATTCGACAACCAACTACTCACAGGGAATTCACTGGCTGCTGCGTGCTGCCGATCAAGGTCATGAACAAGCACTTGTACTGCTCGAGGAGTGTTTTCAAACACGTCGTGGCATAACCGATCGAAACGAAGGAAAAGTACAAACGTTTCTGTCCATGAGTCCTGGTGAACGGGCTGCTCGTAAGGCGGCCAAAGAACTATTTGCCTGTCTGTCGAACGGTGAAGAGTACATAACTGCTGCCCAGTTAGAACGTAAAATGCGAGAAATATATAATATTCAGCGGAAACGTCGTGCCGGTGAGCCAAACGACTCTGAGATAAGCACAAATAACGGACATGTATCACCGTCACCCTGTAGATTTCGTCGAGGTGACATTTTCAATGCAGACATCATAACGGAAGCACATCTTGTGTCGGCTGCCATGAACTACTCTAACGGACACATGCCGGCCGTTAGTCAGGCACTTGCACTAAGTGTTCCACATCCACAGACTCTTGATCACATTCCGTGCTTTCACCGACTGATTTTTCATCCGATTCTATTCATTACCCTGTGCTATCACCGATTTGTAAACGCTTTATCTACGTTTCCCGAGTCAACACAATCACACATTCAGTTCCTAGTCATGCTGCTTGTGTATTCATTTCTAGCCAGCAACAGCATCACAATGCTAATACCAATAGGACTTTATTATTTCAGTCTTATTATAATGGTCGTGTCCAGTTTCAAGATGCTAAAGAGCAAGCACAACTTTATTGATTTTCAAATGTGGTCAGATTTATTCATTAGCTATGGTGATCATAATGTAGACGCAGACGCTTCCGAAAATCAGTTCTTGCGCAACAATATGAAACCGTACCTCTACTTCTTTGTAGCGTTCTTCGGAAATGTTATGCTGAATCCTATCGTTACGGATCAATGGCTACCCCACTCGGAGATTACGGTGGTATCGTTTATTTTGGTTTTTGCAACTATGTTTGCGTTTATGTACAGCAGTTCGTCAATTGCATTTCCCGACTGGCTTGTACTGGTCTCGTTCGGCATAAATGTACTGGCCAAGTATCCGTACGAAATGGACACAGTCGTAACAACCGGCTGGAGATTTCTGGATCTAAAAGTACCAAATTTTCCATCGTTTGTCATTGGCAATGGCATTGAATTTTGTCTGAACTGTCGAGCTTTGCTATATTTACTGATTCCTGGACTACTTGTATTACTGGCACGTAGACGTGGCTGGCATGGTACCTATAGATTTTTGATACCACACTGTGTTACACTGAGCTGGCTTCAGATTTGTATAATTAGTTCACAATGTGCCACAATGTTTGGTTTGGTACGTGCCGCATTGGGACTAGCTGGATTGCTTCTGTTTCTTCCATTATTTGGCATTGTGACACTGATGATTCCTGTATTTGCGGCCGTTGAATGGCTATCACTAACCGATCCAACCGTGCGACTGGTCGCGTCCATTTGTACAGCTGTATTTGCGGTCGTTGGATCCTGTTTTATGGCTGCAAATCAACGTACTGAGAAATATGTGACTATTTTACAGGTAATATAATTAATACCTTTAAAAAAAAATACTTTATTACACTATAATAAATAATAATAAATTTTATAGATTGGAGTTTGTGTTGTGGCTACTGCATTTCTGACATTACCCTATATGACGTCCACATTTGAGAGTGCGCACTCGGTGCGCTCCATTTATGATACACTTCTTCATGATGGACACAAATCGACAATTTCAATGCAAAACCATGCCGATGATATGTCACCGCAGCTTAGCTGGAACACATTCTATAACTATTGTCAACAACCTTCGTGGAATCAGGGAAACAAGATTCGATCACAATTGCGATGTGAGCACCTGGACGGAGTAGCGGTTAAATGGGAAGGCACAGTCACAAACATTGAAATCAGTCGTGTTATGAATTACAGAGCTGAACTAATAAACACTTATCTGCCACCATTTTGGGCAGAGTTGATCAGTTGTTGGTATGGTGAACCTAACAACGTTGCAGACTGTGATGTCCACGAGAATTGCGAGGACATAAATTCGTTTACAGCAACTCAGCGTCGGTGTTCGTTAAGAGCTTGGAATACATACGAATACGAGGTTCAAGTCCGAATGCGATCAGGCATTTTAAGCAGTACAGCCGAGCTGGTTCTACGTGCTCATCATAGTTTCGGAAATTTCACTCAGCGTCTAAATAACTCGGATCGAATCTGGTTTAGGGGTACACTTCGAAATAGTCCTAAGATAGAAACTGCTGGCTTATCAACGAACCGTAGAACAATGGGACTTGGCCGTACATTGCCACTGATTGATTTGACTGCAATCGGTTGTTTGAGTTGCCAATCAAGTAGGATTGTATCTTTTAAGCTACCTAGTACTGCGCAGGATGGACTCCGAGTGAATGATCGCGTTAAAGATCTATATCGTGGCGTTAAGTATTTGCTAAACGTTCTCTTAAATCCTGTTGTTATTTTTAAGTAGTTATGCCGTAATATATACTCAGTGTACCTATTTATATATGTATTCTCTTTAAAAGTGTGTACACAATCTGAATTCTATTTGTTTTCTTGTACTGTTATATTAAATATAAATATTGTTTTTAAATGTTCTATTTATTGGCATTCCTATTATTTAAAGAATATATATATATATTATGTACCTATGTTTTTATATAGTTTTGTAGATACATAAAAAAAAAAAAATTTCAAGTAAAAGAGAACTTTTTATGATTTTATCATTATTTTTTATTATGAAGCAATATCTACACTTGACAGGTTTCTTACAAATTAAACATCAGAGCATTATAATACATACATAGTAGAGGTTCAGGGATTTGTTATTTGTTTTGATTTTAATAAATATGTTTAAATGTAATATTAGGGAAAAAACAGTTTTATAATAATCGAGGGCATAAAGTAAAATAAATCAATCTCTTTGGAACTTATTGAGTGTGGGGTTTATTGGCAGTATGCATTATAGACGTCGCAGTGACGTCAGTTCAGTCGTGACGCACCGTATTTGTGGTGAATGCAGGTCTGTATGTCAACATGATAGAAAAATACAATCATATTTTAATATTATATGTGTTAATATATAATTTAATTATTATTGTGTCTCTTTTCATAACTTTTGATTATTTCCAACAAAGCTGATCATACAATCAAATTATGCCGGTATTTTGCGCAGATTTAATTTGTTATCAACCCTGGAACAGAGAACAATGCCTGATTGATGATTTTCAGATTTCCAGCTATAAAGATCTTATATTTAAAAACTATTTTAAAATCAGTATATTGACTTTTTAGACATTAAAACACAAGATCAAACTTGCGAAGCTGGCTCTCAAACTGTTTTGAGCATGGATTGCTTTGATTTATATATTCCTAATGGTCAATATCTGGGTAGCGATTCTGTGCACATTTTTTACACGCTATCTTCTGAAATCCAGCAACTATTTTCGAACGCACTCCAAATGTTTTGTACGTGCGTTGCTGTGCATTATGAAGCAACTATTTTCTGTTACAACATCGTTAGGTACTGCTTGCACATTTATTGCGGTATT
>JANSTU010041636.1:0-10891 GCA_027564075.1 Bolitophila hybrida | reverse complement strand
GCACAGCACAAACAGCACATTAGCATGACCTGACCACTCGTGTGAACCCGTAATAGTCAATGAATCCGGTGTGCGGCGTCGCACACTGGCCCTATGTCCCACAAGGGATTACAGGATCCAATGAGAGAGTATTTACTTAAAATCAGTATATGTTTGTGTGAATTCAGCAGAATTGAAATTAATTATGAAACATTTTCTTACTTTCGAATCATTGTAAATTTACTAAATTCAAGGGTTTTTTTAAATCAAGCAGATTTTTGATTAAGGCCAAATTGATAGGCAGTTCGAATATTTTAGTTGCATTTTACTACAAGGATATTTTCGTCCTTTAACCAGACAGGAGACGGCCATCACCATTTTGTTCAATAGGTTTTAATTGCCTACTTTGGTGTAATTGGAAATTGGAAATTTCATTTTTTAAGGATTGTTCTTTAAAATCCTTTCAAAACTGTTTGGGATGATATTCAGATATCTCGTTCATCAGATGATGCATTTTTCAAATATTTGCGTATGCCGCACTTTATGGACCTAAAGTGCGGCTTACGCGAATCTTTGTTAACAGTAAATCTCAAATTTATGCAGTCAATTATTTGGATAAGTATTATTTGTACACATTGAGTGAACAGCAATTTTTCATTCGGAAGAAAATGTATTATTGCAAGCATTTGTGGCAAAATTGAAAATTTGAGACTTATTTGAGGGCGGGAATCCTGGAATTGCATAGTGGTAATATTAATTAGTTTAATTGTATCCTAGATTTGATCATCAGGAGTATTCTTATCCGTTCAGTTTTTGGATAGCCTTACACGAAGAAGCATCCACATTTTTACAGAGATTTTGAAAAGATTTCGTCTTCTACGATCGAAAACATCATTTTTTATCGTCTGCGTAATGCTCTAAAACAGATCCAAGGCGTGAACAGAACCACAAACCATCAGAACCTGTCATCAATTTCTGTGGATTTTTATTTATTTTATAAAATAAATAAATATCAATTATATTATTTAAATTGTATAAACAATTAAACATACAATACATGCAAAATAACACCATTCAAATCCCAGTCGTTCGTTACCCTTTGCCTGGCACCATCTGCGTGCATAAGAGCTCGTTTGCTCGGACTCTTAAATCGTTATTACTTCCTAAGGAATGCGAAAAAGGAAAAACGCATCCGCGCACATACTGTAATTACACGAACACATAGGTACTTGATACCGTAATATTTATGGACTAATTTAAATATCATGTGCAAATAAAAACAAAGATTTTATTTAATAGATTGTGTTTTCTGCGCAATGCATTCTTAATAGTAGGTACTTCTTGGTAATAATCTATAAATAAAATTAAAAAAGATGAGAGCGTATAAATTAGCACACATATAAAATTCAAATTGTATAATATGTCTATCAAAAACGACTACTTTTTACGACCCATTCAAAATTCGTCTATCAGAAAATTAAATGTTCGCCAATTTACGAGGTTATTATACCTACTATGTTATATTATATATTTACGAGAAGCGTGCCCATGCAAACGCCAAAAGATACCTCACGTTGTGCAGCAATCGAGCAGATGGCCGAGATCAGCTCGCGTAAGACGCCTGTCTCGCGAATTAATGAAATTAAAAAAAATCTTATTTATGATCTACCTACGCGAAACGCAAATATTTATTGAATTATGCTACTGCAGATTTAAACGGGTTCTACAGGGAATAATCTCTGTATATTTAAAGTACCTTAACCTGCGTATATGATATGTATGTTATGTAGATAATATAGCATGATTTGGATGATTAGCTCGGCATGCGTTTATATATATTTTGACAGGTCTACTAATTTGAGTATAATCAAAAAAAATATATATAGCTTTTTGAAATGAATGACCGGATGATACTGAAAAGTGAGTAAATGTAGTCAAGTACAAGTTTGAGTGTTTCATGATTCGAATCTAATTGCATATGCGTTATAGCTCGTCAGTTATATCAACGTGTGTGGCCAACGGTTGATAAAACGTCAACTGAAATTGAATTCATCTGAACGTCAATACGGGTTTCGGTCTCAATTACATACCGCTCATACAGCTATTAAATCTGAGCCTGTATATGTGTGTGTACTCTTGATTCAAGGCTAAATGCACTCGTTTTCACTTGCAAACACAATATCAGCCAGTAATTATTCCGTGTGTGTAAACTGTAAACATAGTCTCACACAGCAACATTAACACTTTATATATATATATATATATATATATATAGATATATATATATAGATAAAAAATATTGGCACACACAAACAAGATCTCGCGATGAGCATTCAAAATTCGATTAACTTCCGCTATTTTGAATTTATCCAATTTGCATTGGGAATAAGTTACCGCTTATGTGCGTCACCCACGCGTTGTATTACACAAACGCGCTATGTCACGAGATGAAGCCTTAAATCCGAAAATAATAGATATTTGCACGAATACATACGTACTGAGAATATAATGTATATATAATATATTTTTATAAAATTTATTTACATTTACTTTTTATGAATATACGTATTTTGATTATGTGCTCTCGTGTGTTACTAATCCGCTTGTGAAATAATGATATTTGACGAGCGGAAAATTCAAAGAAAATTTTTATAACAAGTGCATTAATGTTTACAAAAGATTGACAAAATAATTGAGATATATTATAATTATAATATATATTAGAATTGGTGAGCTTTTTCTTTCTGATTTAAAAAATGTATAACTTTTTTATTTGGGATTTGTTTTGATTGGAACATTAAATTGATAGGAGATTTCAATATGGAAAAAACATAAAATTGCAGGGCGGACGTTTTCTTTAAAAAAAGGAAGTGGGAGCGTGTAAAAATGTGTTTAATCATGGTAAATGTCGTTTTTAAGAATGAAATGGAGTATCAAATCATATCAAAAATAAATCGACATTCGTCGCGATGACTAGCGTATGTTCGATTTTTCGGCAGACTGAAGTGATATTCAAATGTAGCACCTAAAATCAATAGATTCCTCTTTCAATTCATAGTCTATATTATATTATAATATTATATTATAACTTGAAATAGCGAGACATTGATGTCATCAAATAATAAATACATACGCACCCTGTATAGTGCAAAAAGTGCATACATCAAAGTAAACGAAATAAAAAACTCTTCAAACCCGTATTTCATCTTAGATTAGTGAAGAATGGTGATTTGAGACTGGCGCATATGTCTTCACGCCTCTTATCACATGAAATAATAATAATACCAATATATTATTATTAATATAAATAAAAAAATCTTTCTTACTAAAGATATTTAAAACAAATATATATATGAACATTTCATTTTTAAGGGACATATTTGTCTTATTTATATCAAACTAATTACATAAATTGACATTAAGTACCATTATATCAATATTGAATTAAGATCTGAAAATAGGAAGTATACAATACTGGAAAGTGTTTTTTTTTTTGTAACGTTACTGGTTTTGTTACATGGAAAAAAAATAATTACATTTTAGTTACGGGTTCATTACGAAATATTTGTTTCGTTCCGATTCAGTGCTTTTTCTTATTTAATCAATACGCATATAAAAAACCTAATTTTTATTATGTTTATAAAATATAGGTACATATTTTTGTTATAAAATTTCTTTCTTACAAAATTATAAGATAAAAATCACTAAAAGTTCATCAGCAAAGAAATAATTATAAAGGAAAGAATAGTTCATAACTTTTAATACTTTGTTCCGTTTGTTATACAAAAATATTTGTGGTATTTCCTAATTTCGTTACGTAACAATAATGTTATTCCAGCACTGGAAGAGTGACAGTCACTATTTTCTATTTTGTATACATAACAATATGTTAACATATAGTATATAAAAATATTAATGTATTTCGAGTATGCTCAGTCCCGTCCATTTTACCCGACTATCCTTAATCTACATATGTTAACCGACAATTGAAAATTGGTTGTCCGAATATTGTACCAATAGGAACAAGGACTTCTAAGATAGGCATTATAAAATTTCCTTCTGAATGGCAAAAAAATATCCAACAAACCGTGTAACCCGTTTTATAAAGCATTAAATTTAGAGCACTGCAGGCCATTACTGAACTATTAGAGAAGTTTTTATTCTTTGTATCGAAATATGAATCGAAAAGAAGGTTTGTATGAATTGTGGTAAAAATTCACACACATAAGATGAAACTTTAGTCGCAATTTTCTAAAAATGGAATTTCTCAAGTCGGTGACCAACAATACTCAAAAACTACGGAACCACACTTCATTACGCGCAAGGGCATTTATTGTGCAAAAATGTAGTTTGACAATTAAAATCGATATAATTTAAGGCAACGATCGTTTATGGTTAATCATTTTGAGGTTGCAACAATGTAAGGTTAACTAACTAACTCTAAACTACTCTCTAATTCGGCTCATTTAATCTAACACATTACTAAATTGTCGCCTTCAATTATCCACCTTAATTTGATCAACTTAAAATTGTCCAACTTTAATTGTGTCATCTTTAATTGTCGTAGAAAATATGTAGATTCCACTTTTTCTTAGGAATATTTCGTTTTAACATAGGAATTAATTCGAAATAGGTCAATTTTATATAGATTACGTCAAATATAGGCCAATTTATTCGTAAGTCGTGATAATCTGATAATAAATTTAATCAGATTGTAATAATTACTGTATATAGCAGAAAGTCATGTCTAACCTCTATTTGTTCAAGATAATTATGCCGTTTTTTAAGCAAATATATCTCAAAAAACTCGACAGAATTGTTAATTTTATAAACCGCCTTTTACATAATACCAAAAACAAAACATTACTTACAAGTCATACACGCATGTCGTGCATACATTTAAAATCGCATTCAAAGTCTTGCCGCACAAAATCCCGCCATGTACTTCAAAACAATTAGTATAAAACAAAACAATAAAGAAAAAACTACCATCGCCTTCGTGTACTCTTCTGACAAATGAAAACAATGTTTACGCTTAAAATTACACACCTTATTCTTCAAACCGTCAATTACACGAAGACCCGTCATCATAGTGCATGAACCTGAAATCTGCATACTCACTTGACGAGCTTCAACTATACAGTGCGTCAAGTTATACTCGTACATATAGTATTGCAGTATACAGCTAGTGCTAGTGGTATACAAACGTACCTTTTGTCAATCGCTGTAATCCATTCCATAGCCATGATAGGAAGTGGGTGATTATTGTTGAGGTGGTGTTGTTGCTTTTGTTGTAGATTAAAGACGACACACAGATGGAGATCCTGTTGGCTCGCCTTCTTGCTGCTGTTGCTGCTGCACTCTGAGCGATGCGTTTTCGCTCAAGTGATCATGAAAGGGGCCAGGCACGCTGCTGCTGTGCATGAGTTGTTTAAGCTCACTGCACTTTTCTATATTTATGCATAGAGAAAATATATATTAGTATATACTATATAATATGTATATGATTGTTATGCGTGTATATTAACGCGTCGAGTTTATTTCGTGTCGTGTCGCTACAAAGTGCCGCAAGCGAGAATGTCGACGGGATCAATATATGGATATTTTATGTTTGATTGCACTTGAGTGCACTACACAAGTACACAGCGTTTTCGTGTAGGTAGTTTTATTAAATATAATTATAAATAGGTAACATGTACGGCGGCAGGTTTCAAAGTATTTTTTTAGATAAATAATTACTACAATTGATTATTTAGAAAACATTTTTTGCAAAAAAATAATTGATTTAAAGAATTCAATTAAATTATAATCTTGTTGGAATATTTTGAAATTGTGGCCAATGCAGTTAAAGGTATCCATTAGCCAAATATTTGAATATTCTAACTTAAAATAACAATACATTCATGTGCTTCAAACATTTTACGAAATTCATTTATAGCATTTGTAATCGAATGAATATTTCATTTGGTTCCACGAAACAGTATGCATTCTTCATAATGTGGGTGTAGCATTATTGTTTTTTATTTTATTGTATATAGAAAGTGTAGTCAGCCGGTTAAGAATATTGTTTATTCAAAAATTATTGTAATTCATAGAAGATTCGTTGCTCAAATATAGGAAACCAGAATTATTATGGCCATATTAATATTTGAAATTCTATTAAGATTTTATTAAAAATATTACAAATTGAATACATTTTAATTTAATTTAATTATTCGAAGCGTGGTTAAAAGTGGTTAATGGGCACGCTTTAACCCAAAAGAATTTAACATTGTACAAAAAATTGGAAAAACGTCCAGAGACAAATTTACCCAAAAAATAATTATTTTTTTTTTAAATCAGTCAAAATTAGTAAAAAAAAACTTAAAAAAATCATTAGTAACATTTTTTTGGTTATAAAGTAACTTTTTCTTATGCCAATGTTTGATTCTTTGGCGATTTTGTATCAAAAAAAAAATTGTACCAAAGAATAAATAAATTAAAAAAAAAAGATTTGTGACCTTTTTATGTTTGTTTTTTGGATGCTATATGTATTTTTAATGATAAAGTATAAATCTTTGTGAACATTTATATATATACACATTTTAAACCATTTTTTTTTTTAAATTAACATAGTATTTATGCATAACCAGTTTTAATCGTATAAATATTGAAACTAAATCCAATTCTTCTAATAACACATTTGCATAATAATAAAAAAAATGGCACATAGCCATAGTTGAACTAGGTCTCTTCCGATTATACAAAGGTTTGAAAAATTTCATGTTTGTATCTGAATTATGAGGCTGTATCCATCGCTACCTCCTACCCCATTTGCATTACAAAATAAGAAAAGAATTAAATTTAAACAGAACAATGCCAATATGCCAATTTTACAGGGAAATCTATATCAGCAATAATTGGAACAGCAATAAAAGAGCATATATTCTTGTATACAACATAACGGTTCCCACTTGCCTGATATCATTTTACATACATGCATTTAAAACAATATATGGAAAAATCTGTCTTTTTAATTATGCATTTATCTCATATATTTAATACAAAAGGCTAAGGCTAGTTTTGCCGTACTCTGTAGATGCGTTTGGAAGTCATGTTTTATTACTTCTACTTTTATTAGCTTGATAACAGATTTTTTTTGAAAATTATGGTGTTGCATATAGGCAAATATGATGTGTGATGTTCCTTTTAAAAATATATAGAAAGAGATGAGCGCTGAGGTGCAGGTGATTAAAGACTTCGGATGAAGCGCTGACATAAAGTGCTAAAATACCTTGCGAGAAGATCACAAGATTCCGGCGTTGAGAAAAACTCTAATATTATATATGATTTTTCTTCGGTATGCAATACATAAAATTGGTTGGTATTTAAAATATACTGAATATCCGTAACTCGTGAGGGGTGTATACATATGCATGACAAAACAATTTTCCAATTTTCCTCCGAAACAACAATTTATAAGTACCACCGGGAGTAGTATGATTACAGCGGTCCGACATCTGACAACTAGCTCCTTTGTTTGAGATGAAGTCTAAAATCTTTCCTCTGTTTTCTAAATTTATTTACAAGGGCATTCGGCATTCTCGATGTTCTGGTGAAACATATTCTACTACATCATCTGCATTTGATTTATTTATTTCGAAGCTACCAAACTTTTTATGTTAATTTTAAGGACTTATAGCCGTCTTCATGACGTAACAGTCTAAAATAAAAGTCTCTACACTGCGTTTGAAAATGTACAAGTTCCATTTTCGACAAGTTTTCGCAAATATGTTATGGACAGATATGATACGCTACCTGTTCCAAAGTGTTAAGTTGATAATTTACGGTTTCGAACAGGAAACTGTGCCATCTAATTATAAGAAAACTGCTTAAACGATTTTTCAATATCAGTATTCCTTTTAAGATTACAGTAAGGTTGATGTTGATGTTTTTCAAATATCCTCAAATCGTAATTTTGTAGATGTGCTATCCTGACAACGTAACTTTGTACATATATTATTATATTCTAGTAGTAATATCTACAAAGTGGCAGGTACCAAGCAAACCCGGTATATACTGACAAATATTTTAAAACCAGTAAAACAAAATTGCAACTACGAGTATATAAGTTGCATTTTTTTTATTTTATAGCTACACATTTATTATATGCACACAGAATTTCGTTCCGAAAGAGACAATTTGTTTGAAATAAGCAATAATTTAGAGATATTGCAAACAGAAATTATCATTTAAAGTTCATCATTTACTGATATTTAGTAAATTAATAAACATGTAAATCATTTAATGCCGGCTGACAAGTTACAACATATTTACATGACGATATGACGTACACTAAAACCCAATAATGCGAAACCCATTTGCATTATTTATGTGTCTGGTTGTGTGTTGGTGTTTGTGTTTTGAGTGAGTTTTACGTTACCCGTACAGAATTCGGTTATTTTGTTTTATATGTACGTACATAATATACATACTATAATATATAGTATACATACATTAAATACACATGTTATACCTTGTTTTTGTTGTCATTTCATATGCGGTGCAGACATCAATACAAAACACACGAATTCGCCGGAGTTATTATTAACAACATGTGTATATTGTGTAATTAAATATATATACATTTTCGCCAGTTTCTCACTCTCTCTTTCAATAAACAATGTACACACAAATTGTATTTATAACTCAAACATAGAATTGTTGGCCCATATTAAATCAATAAATCATGAAAAGTGTCAGAACTTCGGGTGACATTTCCTCAATTCGTACCGTGTTTCGAAAATACAGGTTAAAGTTTAAATTAGAAAGCAATTTTATTAAAATTGGAGAAAATAAATAAAATCACAGTCGATTTCGAAATGTAAACAATCGCAATCGATCGACATTATTAACATTTATACTTGTACTTATATTTAGTGTGGACTACCGATAAAAATTGCTTGTTTGCTTAGCAGCCCAACCTCCAATCTAGGTAGCAATTGGCTACCTGTTCTGCCGAATTTCTTTTTATTAACGAATCATTATAATTTTAGTTTTAAATAATACACAACAATGTTTTATATAATATCTATAGATATGATTTGATTTGATTATATTTGATAATACCCACTCTACCTTCTCAACCCTAGGATGTCCAGACATTTTTGGCGCTAACTTGACGTTCAGGTCTGTTCAGACCTATGTACTTCACCATACATTTTGTATGATATGACAAGCATGTGTGTTGAATGTGCACATAAATGTGTTTTTTGTAAGGATAAAAGAGAGGGGCGAATTGTGAACAATTGAAGCATGTTTTCACAATTTTCAGGTAACAATTAGCCAGGTAAAACATATACAACAGTCACGGCATTCAATGCAGGATATTGTTGGCAATGGAAAAATGACATTCGTTTTTTATGTCGGCTTTGTATCACATCGAGCACTATGGTCGAGTTGATAGCGAAGCGACATGGGCTTGTATCATGTAAATGAACAATTTCATTGCGTGTATAAAAACCTTTAACTGGGATTCAATGCTCTCTACTGTAACTCCAGTTCCATCAGGAAAACACGTCTTATATCGCTTCTTTTGACATGCTCCAAAATGTGTTGAATGATCAATGTGCCAAGGCCGCCACGTCCAACATATTGAAGAATATGGCCAAAGACCATAGATTTGTGCCGCATGTGTAACCACCAACTGATCCATGGCATCCACTCCAACTTTATAAATGCTTTAATTGAGTATTTGTTGAGACTTATTCAATGGTTTCGAATAGTTGATGGCGCAACCGTAATGTTCGGTCGATATATGAAATCGATGGCATTTTGCAGCAGTGTGCTCATCGAATTCCCAGCCAGATCATATGAGTATAAAAAAGTCCAGCATTGTTGTATTTCTTGACAAAATCTAGAACAAAATTCTCGCCTTGATTAACCGCACATGCTTCGATTTCCGACATATGATCCTTTGAGAGGGGACAACATTTTGATGCCATATTTGGCAGGTTTCGATGGAATGTGTTGGGTGGTGCGCTTGCCAAACGGTTATGGGAACAATCTGTGCATCCGAGTCAATCTCCAAAATGTTCATCAACATAATCCATATGTCGTCAATAGCGGTTGAATTGCTATCAATTTGCCGAACGAGTCATGTAAGACTGAGATAAAACCGATATAACAGATAATGCTGTAAAAATACAAACAATTCAAATGATACAAAACTCCCAGATAATTGCTGCTTGGAACCGTTCTATCCCGAATTCATGTCTTTATAGGTCTTTACAGACCTACTTAAACGTCATAGGGTTAAAAATGTCGTTTATCAAAAGTTTAACTAAACTTTGCTGTTCTCTCACTTACCTTTAAGGAGATCATTTATTCTAGTTTTTTTAAGGTTTTAGGGATTGGGACTGATCTGATATTAAGGATTTTGTTACGTTGGAGTTATTGGAGACACATGCGCCCCAAAGTGATCAATAATTTGATGTTTTGGATGGCCCTGGTTGACCTCTTTATAGAGCCTTTTTTATTTATTTACACTACTATATTTATTTTATAAACTATTATATTGTAAACATGTTAAAGATGTATGTAGTTACTATTTGAGAGGTTGATGTCCAACATAAACGGTGTTCCATTAAGAATAGATCTGGATTTTTTATGATAACATATTTCCATCTTAGAAAACCCCTACTGAGCGTTTTATTCATTAAGCGATTCCCCCCCTAGCCGAGCTAGTGCAACCAGTCGCCCTGCAATGCAAGCCAAAAAATTACTGGTAGAGGTCTGTGCCTCGAAGCCTTAGCAAGGTTAAATGGTACCACGGGAGACAGGGAGCCCCAGAGACCTATCTCTGCCCTGTCGACGAGGTAGGCCCCATAGCGGGAGTATCGTGGTGGCTGTGGTTTAAAGTCAAATTCGCGAC
>JANSTU010041625.1:0-10891 GCA_027564075.1 Bolitophila hybrida | reverse complement strand
ACCAGTCGAAATGCTCGAACGAGTCATCGAAAATTGGACTCAACGGATGGACCATCTGCGACGTAGCAACGGCCAAAATTTGATAGACATAATCTTCAAAAAATAAATGCCCAGTTCATTTTAATATCATCAAAAAATATACTGTTTTATAAAGATGTTGTAAACTACTAAAATAAACAAATACACTTTTTATAAAATCATATAACTTCAAATGTGCAATTATAATATATTTACAATTGTAATTAATCATGCATTTAAATTAGGTTTCCATAAGTGATTTTATAGGTACGGTTTAAGAGAAAAAAACGATTTAAGAATTCTATTTTAAAATTATTCTTCTAGAAAATGTGTGGACTTTTTTATTAGATGACTAAAACTTTTTATTATTTTAGATAGATGTTCAGAAGAACTACAAATTTATTCAAGAGAACTTATTATTTGTTTTACTATTTGAATGATTATAAATGTTTTTAAATATAAATAATTCAAATACAAGTCGTTTGTTTGGTCACTGACCGTATCTATAATGGTTTGGATATACTGAATTACCGTGAGCATTATTTCCGTTCGTTGTAGCTATATCAGCTGTTTTCAGCGCGCTTTTCTCTCTATTAAACTCTCTATATGTTTGTTTACCGCAAATAATGTTCATTGCACAATTTCCCACGCATCAAGGTAATCATACAGGTTTAGAGAAACAACTAAAATTAGAACGTAACCTAGCAAAATAAACAGACAAAGATGACAATATCGCAATTTGCCGGTCATTACAATCGATGATTTGCAGAAATAAAACAATAAGAGGAACTTATATAAATGACAATAACCAAGAAGCACTTCGATCAGACCGGCTCATTAGGTTCTGGGCTTTTAATTGTATAAGTAACAAAAGGTGCAATTGGATTTTGATTATATAAACAAGTAAGAGTGTATAACATTTATTAAAAAAAACCAACCGAGCGCAAAAAAAAAAATTAAAAATAATCGACATTTTGATAAATATCTAATTATATCTACCACGTAGAGCTACAAAGATTAAATAGTGCGTGACCAAAGTGTTTAGTGCGGTTTGCTGTTTTAAACCATAAACTACCGTGTGTTTGTTTAGAATTGAATGTGTGTCGAGTGAAACAGTATAGCTGAAATACTGGATAAATCATTTTAAATATAGATAAAGAAATATTATTCAAATATATAAATATATAAAAAAACACTTTATAGAAACATTTAATATGGAATTCAACGTGCGCTTTCAAGTGTTGGCTGTGGCGGTGATACTCGCTGTGATTCCTTTGTCGTTGGCTCAGCAACGCATCAAACAAAAACTGCAGCAAGTTGAGCAGGATGTCGAAATTGTAGCCGGAAAACCTGCGTCTGTAAATACACGGCAGCCGTATGTTCAGAGCCAACAATTCAACCAATATCCATATGTCATCCAACCTGTATGTACATATATTTAGATTTAACGGAGTAACTTTTTTCTATTTTAAATAATTTACAGCAAGGTCCAACGTGGCAGGCAGCTGCTTTTCTAATCGGAGATGGCGCTGAAGCTGGTCCAATGGGCAGCATAGTTTTTCGTCAATGGACATCTTCTGAGGCTGTAATGGTTTCTATCAATGCAACAGGACTGCCTCCAGGACGGCATGCAGTTCACATCCATGCATTTGGTGATCTTCGTGAAGGATGCAAATCGACTGGACCTCATCTTAGAAGTGTAATGGTACTTATCGGAATCAGAAGAGCAACACAATTGTACATTTATTATTTTATTTTTTATACGCTAGATCGGTAACGTAGAGGTCAAAGAGGGTGCACCGCTTGAGTTGAATTTTCACAGTCCTTACTTGACACTGTTCGGACCGAAAGGAATCATTGGGCGCTCTATTGTCATTCATGAGAAACCTATCGAGTACAATAGATATCCGGATATATACGGCATCCCGGTGGCACCCACTCTCAATCAGTCCTTCCAACCGGAGGAGGTAAATGTAGGTGTAACTTTGGCTTGTGGTGCAATTACCATTGTTGGAAATGTCTAAACGTTTTTTTAAATTACGTGTTCTTCGATATTACGAATTTCGCAAAAATGTAAAAATACCTTTTATTTTCCCTTTCTTCTCAAATTTACCTAAGATCTTTAACAATTGGTTATTTTTTATAAATTTAATGTTTTAGGTATATTTTTGTATAAACTTATAGTTTATGTAAATTTTTAATTTATAGGACAAATAAATACTTTGTACATAATCTCATTAAATTACTTAAAATAATTTAGTCTTGTCGTAGCCGTAGGGAACCTGACAGAACGCGTGACATCACATATGGAGCAGTTTCTTAATAGGTGGACAAGTAATAAAAATGTAGTCTTTAAATGGTATTTGACATCAGCGGCTGTATTCTTCTAAGCTTCTGATACTATCCGTTCACTGATATTTTTTAATACAAACCGGTCGTATCCTAGCAGCCCAAGGTACGGAAACTTCATACTGAAAGAACTTTAAAGTTCATTAAAAGTAGCTGAAGTTCTGTTAAGTTTACAATAATTTTTCGGTCATCAATATTATTGCGAAACACAATGTTCTTTAAGAGTACAGATTTTTTATGGTTGTTTTAGAGTACATTTAAAGTAGCAATTTTAGTAACCAATAGTCGTTGTTCTTTATTATTTAAAAATTACATCACATTTTTACGCCGAATTAAGATTCTAAATAAGCAATAATTGATGCAATATACTTGTTCTTGATTTGCGAATATGCTCCGTCATTTCAAATTTTAAGAATCTTCAACGAGCTTGGAAAATTGGTGAGTAATAAATGTATAAAGTAAGGCACGATTGTTTCCGTTGTATACGTCAAATTGTTGGATACAAAAACTTTGGACTGAAATGTTAGATTAAAATAGAAAATAGTAGTAAACAGTGTCAATCGACGTTGATTCCAATATGCAGATTGCACCTCATCTTGACTTTAACACACACAATTTTCTGCAAAGTATATTTGATTTAATTCTTCATCGTGAAATTCTTCATTTGATGCTCACCTCGCATAAAAATTGACTCACGAAATCATCTTTATAATTGGGAAAACTTGGAACATTTGTATGTGAGGCAGTAACTGTTTCAATAAAATTTGCGTGATATGTAACATAGACATGCACATTTTATGCGGAAAATCATTAACAATTTGAATGTGTTGTGGTCGATGTTTTTTTTCTTCTTTCACTTCAAGAAGCTAAAAATAATTGAAATTAAAAAAAAAAAAAAAAAAAAAAAATATTGCACACGGTTCATTGTCTTGGTGAACTTTCTTTTTCTTAAAATGCGGTCTTTTTCAGCGATTTCGTCCTTCAAACGGTCCAATAACGCTACGTAATTGTCGCTGTTGATGGTCCTTCCTTTTTCAAGGTAGTCAATGAAAATTATTCCATACACATCCCAAAATACAGACGCCATAACCTTGGCAGCCGATTGTTGCGTTCATCGGATGACTGTAGATTGGACTTCCGAGTGAAATGATGGAGCCATGTTTGATCCATTCTCATATATCTAAAACTCGGCTTCATTACGCTTGATCATCTCCAAACACTCCTCCGAATCATCAACTCGTCGTTGTTTTTGGTCAAAAGTGTGCTCGCACGGCACCCATTGTATACAGGTTGAACGACAATTCCCCGAAAAACAATTCGTCGAAAAACAATTCGTCGATAAACAATTCTTCAACAACAATTTTCAATAAAAAAATGTATATATTATACATATATATTATTTTTTTAAAAAATATTTAAAATTAAGAAAAGTAATAAAAAAATATAAATATATATATACATTTTTTTAATTTAAAAAAAATGTATATATAATTATTTTGGCGATTCAATAGGAGAGCGAAAACGTGCTTTTTAAAAAAAGTTCCCGGGGTTCCGCTTAGAGGATCGTATTTAAATCACAAAATGCATAATTTCGTTCGGATTAAAATACCTATGATTTAAAAGAAAACAAAATGGACACCCCTTGTGGGAGTTAGGGCAGGTCTTTTTTGTTTTTGTGTGAATAGGGTTGTGAGTAAAAGGGGTAATCAAATCTGATGGTCAATTATTAAAGGTTATGAGTTGGCGCAATATTTTGAAATATAAAACTGATAAAAAAATATATTTTTTTAAATTCGACGAATTGTTTTTCGACAAATTGTTTTTCGACGAATTGTATTTCGACGAATTGTTTTTCGACGAATTGTATTCTCATACCCAAATATTCGTGAATAATATAATGTACACGTTCAGTATAACAGGCACTAATAATAATTCAATTTTCATTTACGGTAATTAAAAATTATTTTTTTGGATTTTTTAATGTTTTCGTCGGTAACATCCTCTTTTGGGCGTCCACTGCCTTCACCGTCATCGGTGCTTAGTTCACCACGTCTAAATTTACCATACCAATCCTTGATGGTTGATTTTACTGGGGCAGTGACCGAAAACTCGTCAAAAAGCAATAATTTATTAACACGCGAAATTCCTTTTTATCTATTTTTTTTAAAAATAACCACTCAAAATGCTATAATTCACAAACTAATGATCGGACATCTGTCGAATTTATACAAGCGTCTTTTGAAGGTTAGGGCTAACTAAAAGTCATATGGAATTTTGCTAGTACCGCCATCTATGTGTCAGCCGGTGACTTTTATTTTGACCTATTACCTTGTTCTGTGTTCCTCCTTTCTACGAGAAATAATGCGTAGGCTTCTTTCATAGTTATAACCATGTGCCTAGTTGGTAGTTGGTATTTGTAACAATATGTAATTTCCAGTTTTATTGCATGTATACGATTTAAAATCTCATGACTTCGGTGAAACGCGAGAAATGTCATAGCGTTCCAAAAAACGATCGATAGCGATGTTTATTACATTTATAGCCGGTGATAACATTTTTGTTTTCATGTGTGAAAAAAACACATTAATTTGCTTAATTAAATTACTTGTCAAAACGGCTCTCTTCCTATTTGGTGATTTTGGAAATGCTAGCGAAACTTTCTGAACTGCTTTTTTGGTTGAATCTAAGTGTTTTATTTTTGTGAAGGCTTAATGTTCTTTACATTTTCTCGATGCTTATTGACTCTTTCGCGTACAGCTGTACGTTCCTTTGTCATGGCATTTTTGGATGGTAAATTATTTAGTGCATTCTTCTTGTTCAAACGGTATTTTTTCATGAACTGTGCTCTTTTCTTTTTAAATTCATCAAACTTCGATGTAGTTTTCATCTTATCGATATACCTCTGATTAATTTCAGACTTGTTTCTGTAGGTTTAAAATGAATATGATTTTTTTACGGTACACATGTTTGATGGTTCTCTAGGCTATTATTGACATTTTTGTTTAATATTTTCTATATTATTTCAAGAAGTAGAATAAACCATAGCCATAGCCGAGTGGGTTAACGCGTTTGCCTGGCTTATGGGAGGTCCCCGGTTCAATCCCGGCCGGCAGACCGAAGTGTTTTTCGAATGTTGCACTTTAAATCAGTAGGTTCCTCTTGCTATTAATAACCTATTACTGAAATAGGTTATTGATTTGGAATAACGGAACATTAATGTCATCAATTAACATATACACACGCACTCTGTATATAACAATAAGTGTATGATGTCGTTGATGATTCACGATTCCGAATATAAAATAGCAAGATAGATTTTGTGCAGATATAAAATAACAATCGGGGATGTGTTGTTAGTGTTAGAGCACCGTAGCTCCGATAGGAGTAGCACAGCACAAACAGCCCATTAGCATGACCTGACCACTCGTGTGAACCCGTAATGGTCAATGAATCCTGTGAGCGGCATCGCACACTGGCCCTATGTCCCACAAGGGATTAAAGGATCCAATGAGACTCCATAACATAGTCATGGTAATTTTTGGATCTAACTTATATTAATATTAATTTAGAGTACGGATAATAACGTTACAATAACTCTGTCTACACTGATAAAAATAATAATGTTGTGTTTGTTTGTTGCAAGTACATCTACACTAATGTAAATAAATTATATTGGTTATGTAATTGTTATTGTCTGACGTATAGATACAATTTAAATTTTATATTACTTTTAAACATCATTTGCATGTTATGAATAAAAGTATGCATTGCAGATATACATAGTTTTATTTATCTCTGACAGATATGAGCGTATCATAAGAAATATGTTATATCAATCGTGGATATGCCGCTTATACACGGTGAATAAATCATAGTTGATAGTTTGACACGATTCTCATCTTTATTCGACGCAAGTCTATACATGTCACTACGTTTATCATCGTTGTGAACCGCGGCTCGTCATTCTTAACATAATTTAGTGCGTTGCGTCCCTAAAAAGTGAGTAATATTAGAAATAATAAAAGTGCAGTGCAATAAAATTTTCGTCGTCCATGTATATAAATCATGTATATGAACCGAAATTCACTTTGTGTCAATGAGGTTTATGTTTTTAAAATGGCCGATTGAAATTTGCAAAAACACGCGCACTTATCAATATGTGTTGTTCGAGGTGTCTTCCGTTTTTGAAAATATTTTGAAGATATCGAAAAGATAGTGCCAGCAAAGCAGACATTTTGAACCAATTCTTACTACATTTTGAGATATTTATAAAAAAAATACATAATAAAATATATACAATAATTCCACTTTTTAGACTATCATCCAAGCTGAGAATTTCAACGCCAACTGTTTAAAAGAGGCAGCAAGCACGCAAACCAATATAGGTTGTATTTATTGGGACAAGTACACGCTGCAACGGTACACGTCTTCGTGATTGTCAACCACTACGTGTTTCAAAATCAACTGAATGGATATTAATATTCAATATTATATTATATAAGGTTGTCAAATATCTCCCATCCGCCATTTTGTCTTTTGAATTCCGCGGCTATGTACAAAGCTCGTATCGGGCAATACTCATTTGAAAGGTCTTGACATAACCTACAAAACGACGCTATGCATGATTAGTTTGGATACTGCGTTCAAAAGTTATAGACGTGTAAACATGGAGTTCACTAACGCCGAAATTTGTGCTATTTTGAAGTTTTCCTTCGTTAATGGCAAATTCGCTAGAGAAACGTTCCGTGAGATTAATGGTGTTTTGGGTGATGGTACTCTATCACTTCGAACCGCGAAGGAATGGTTTCGACGATTCAGATCCGGTGAAAACGACACCATGGATAAGCCAGCCGGCGGAAAACCTGTGACGACGAATTCCGATCAAATCATGGAAAACAACGAGTTAGACTGGCATGTGACATCTCGTGACATCCCCAGGAGATGGAAGATAGTCACCAAACCATTTTAAACCATCTGCAGAAGGCGGGAAACAAAAAAAACTTGATGTTTGGGTGCCGCATGATTTGACGCAAAAAAACCTTCTGGACCGATTCAACGCCTGCGATAAGGAAGGTTTTGATGTGTGTTTGGTGGGATTGGAAGGGAATCATCCACTTTGAGCCGGACGCTTAATTCTACCATCTACTGCGAACAACTGGACCGCTTGAAGCAGACGATCGAACAGAAACGTCCAGAATTGGCCAATAGGAAGGGTGTAGTATTCCTCCAGGACAACACCAGGCCACACACATCTTTGGTGACCTCTGATAGGAGGTTTTATCGCATCCACCATGTAGCCCGGACATAGCGCCAAGTGATTACCTGTTCCTGTCCATGACGAACGCCCTTGGTGGTGTAAAGTTGGCCTCAAAGGAGTGGCGGTTCTACAAGGTGGGTATTTTGAAGTTGCCGTCTAGATGAAAACAGATTATCGAACAAAACGGCGCATATTTGAACTAAATCCGATCACTGTAACTCTTTTTATAATAGAAATAAATAAATAATATAAATAATAATAAAGAGCAAAAAAGCGGAAGGGAGATATTTGACAATCTTATATTATATTGTACGACACAACAAATAATTTATTTATGTAAAATATACTTATTTCTTTTACAAGCTGAACTACAGACAAAGTGCATTTTTGACAGATATACTTCATGCATCGTATCGCATTGCCAGAGTGAGGCGTTTTCCTGAACCTCTGGATAATCTTACAATCGAATGCTACGCTACGCAGTATTACTGGAACTGGAACTGGAAGCGAAACAATTTATCCAGTCCGTTATCTCACGTTAACCGTGTAGCGGCTTAGCCATTAATACTCGTAAATAGTACATACCGCTTGCATAAACATTATAAACTCCTAAATATTTAACAATTAACATTTAAATACTTGAAACTAATTTGAAACTTATTCAAAATAAATTCAGTAGTTTTAATATATATATCTGAGCCGTTATGTTTTGATCTGTCAGTTTCGCTAATAATTTGTTTTTAATCAATGTAAAACTGCGGTAAATTTAATGTTAATGCGGTCGTAGTGTTTCGAATGTGATATGATTTATAAATATTGCATACTTTTCAGTTAATTCTAAAGTACTTAAACAGCACTTTAAATTTAATTTTGTTTGCAATCTACTCTAATTAAATTTATATAATATTGCAACACATATGTTATTTAATTAACAAAGTTATTATTTAATATGGTAATCCCAGGCGAAACCTCAAATCTGAACAAAATGAAGAGTACCCCAGTTCATTTAACTCATTAGCCGGACTATGTCTAAAAGACACATAACTGGTTACATCTAGCTATCCATATAAAATATATAACCTTAAAGTGTAAACTCAAATAAACCGAAAATTAAGTGTTTCACGGTGGTTTAAATATGGGCAAAACACATACTTGTATATATATGTTATATAAATTGAGTAGAAAATACAAACAAACCCACAGAGACTTTGCTGCCTTGAATATAGTCATCGCAGATTTATATGGAGTCATTTATCTTATGGTCACTGACCAGCAGATTGCTTCGAGCGCATTGCCATTGTCTGCGCGAAAAGCGGCCATTCTAAGCCAAAGTAGGGTCATTTAGTATGTGTTTGGTTTGAGCATCCATTGGCTATATGGACTCACCGAAATGAAATATTATTAAGTGCGAGCGTGCATATGTACACTAAAGCTCTCGTTTATCATAATTTCGGACCGAGCACACGAAGAACAAATAAATTTTGATATTAATGCCTATATAGACCATTAAAACGATGGTTGGTATCAAAATTGACACTATACGAGAAGAACGGCACATTTAAGAAGCGTTAATGTTTTTAGTTGTAGGTATTACATATTTATTTTATGCCTAATAATAATAATAACCAAAAGAATGTAAACAAGTAATATTAACTATAGATAGCTCTCGTTGTGTATTATCGTGAAGAAAACATTTCAAAAAACATATTCATACATAAATGCACTTGAATCCACCGAACCAAAAATTGAAATAAATTGAATTTTAAATATAAATTAACATTTTTGAAATTCTTTCATTGTTTATATTCATTGAAACATCCATCAATACATAATAATATAATATAAATTAAATATGCAATGACCCATCAAATCACTGTTCCATGGGCATTTATGTCGCAATTGTGCTTTATGGAAATAGACAACTCTCTATCGTGTGTGTATTCGACGTGTATCGTGTGTATAATATTGAGAGAAATATCACGCCACCTCACGAAAGCGCGTTCGGTTAATTAAAGCAACTTTATTGAAAATTCTTACAAAAAACATACG
The DNA here is from genome assembly GCA_027564075.1 of Bolitophila hybrida. Classification (NCBI taxonomy): domain Eukaryota; kingdom Metazoa; phylum Arthropoda; class Insecta; order Diptera; family Mycetophilidae; genus Bolitophila; species Bolitophila hybrida. Next base: position 1,218 of record JANSTU010041625.1, on the reverse strand, counting down.
CATTTAATGGATAAATATATATCAGAATTTTTTAAATAATACATAAATAAAATATAAATTACATAGTTTTTTTTAAGGCAGTGTTCTCGTCTTCAGACTCAATACACTAATAACAAACGTTGAAAAATTTGAAAATACACTAAGGTCAGATTCGTTGGTAAAAGATTAATTTTACCCCAAAACTGGATAACAACTTCAATTTCAGTGATTTTACTTACAAACTTTTGGTGACAAGCTTTTCCCATATAAATATAATGAAATAAGGAACCAGTAAGATTTTTTTTTATATTTGGAACACTCACGCTCTCTCTGCAGTCTCGATGACGCGAATCCCAAACGAAAGCGCAGTCACCCAGTCACGCACGCGTAGTTTTCAGTTCAGTCTCTCAACCGTCTCGCGGTGAATACGTCGTGTGACATTTTGTAATTTGTAGACGCATTATATTTATAATAAAAGTGTGTGTGTATTGTTTATTTTTAATTCAATTAATTAATTATAAAATTATTATTATTAATTAATTATAAATAATTGATACAACTGTGTCTCCAAAATGCTCTGTAGACAGTTTTGCTGCATAATTATATTTCAATTTTCCACACAGCAGTTATTTTTGCCTCCAAAATGCTTCGTGAACAATTTAGCGAATAATTGTATTTAAATTGTCCATACAGCATTTTTAAGGCATTTAAATTTAAATAAATTTAAATTTTATTTTGCTAATATGCAAATATTTGTATTCTAAAAAACAAGTATTTTAAAAAAGCTATCAAAAATCAAGAAACACGTAATGAACAGGACTTGTACGAAATTAAAAAGAACAGGATATCTAAAGATTTTGGTATTTTTTTTAAAATTATATTCAAATTATAATATATTATTAATCTTTTTTATTTTATTAATAGATACGCTTGCAGAAGCACTCAAAAAAACAGCGTGTAGTAGCGTGTGCCGCAGCAGTTTTAATGTAATGTAAATACATGTTTATGAAAATATTTGTATATTTCATAATTAAATAAAATATGAAGTAATACTCTTCGTTACTAGAAGTGTTTTTTTCAGGGCATTTTTAGTGCGAAACATGTCAGTGGCCAAAATAGACAATTGTGTCTATAAAATGCTCTGTGGACATTTGAGCTACATTTCTGTCAAATAAGTACCCGGAAATTTGAAATAAAACACAAACAACTTATCAATCATCTAAATTTATTATATCCCCT